>JTLS01000007.1:0-59174 GCA_000826855.1 Basidioascus undulatus
CGGCGGCGTATGGAGCAGGATGCGAAGGTCGCGAGGCGCGATGCGGAGAAGATGGAGAAGATGAGGAGGAAGCAGGATAGAGGGAGGTCAGGGTGGCCAGGTTGGATAGCGACTGATGGTCGGGTTTAGAGGAGGGGAGAGAGCGTTGCGCGATCGTCGACCATTGCATGATACCTCTATCCACGCAGTATTCTGGTGTTTTGTGTTGTTCGAAGAGAAGGATGCGAGTGAACAGCCGTGTGCACTGCTCGGGCACGCGTGCATAGCTCGGGCGTATGCTCATACCTTGACTTAACGAGACGACACCTGCCCAATTCACTATACGCGGGTGCTGAGCGTTCGTATCAACTTCCTGTATCCTCGTTTTCAGAAGACGGACTCTCCGGCATTCGAAGGCGCAGCGGAGGGCGGGCTCAGCGCTAGCCCCCTGACGCACGTATGGCGCAGTTTTTCTCGTCTCTAGACTGGCGGGAAACGTGGCGCTCTATTTTTAGATATATTTTCGTATGGATTGGCGAGCAAGTGCGGCCAGCCTGCGTGAGATGTTCGAGCTTAGCGTTCACTGTAGACTGAGGGCTCGCAGACACAGGCTGGATGGCGAGCCGCTGAGCTGCGGATGGCCCCTTCAGAACACTTTCATGACGTACGACGGTCCAGTGAACTGACATGCGGAGTGCTTGCATAAAACACCGCTTAGAGTCCACAGCTGGGCACTGGGGCTCGCGCTGCATAAAAGGAGGGTGCTGCACCGACCGACGACTCCATTCCCCACCATCCATCGCTTCCACACATCTAATACTCCTCCGAGCACCTCCACTCCTTCCACCTTCCCAATTACATTCACTCCTAATAAAACCCCAGAATGCGCACCACTTCCCTCCTCGCCGTTGTTGCCCTCTCCGCTACCGCCATGGCTGCTGCTGCGCCTGCGGTCGGCGGCGCGTCCGGCTACGCCATGATGAGCCGCCGCGATGCCGGCGAGCTGAGAAGGCACCAGTGGAACGGGGACGACAAGAAGGTACGTTCCAGTTTAGAATTCGGCAGGTCTAGGTAAAGCAACGCTGATTGCGGTCTGAAAGCAGAAGGAGGACTACAAGAAGGATGATGATAAGAAGAAGGGGGACGACAAAAGGGAGGTCGACAAGAAGGATAACAAGCAGAAGGGGAAGAGGGACGAGGTAATGAGACTGTCACCTACTCGCAAACCTGCAACGCAGAAAGCGTCTGACAAGGCATCACTGGGCGCCTACAGAAGAAGCATGACGACAAGAAGAAGGATGGCGACAAAAAGAAGGACGACAAGAAGAAGGACGACAAGAAGAAGGATGACAAGAAGGATGACAAGAGGGCCGAGGTCAGGACACTTTCACCTGCTCACAGATTTGCAGGTTGAAGAGCTTCTGACAGCGCTCCATTGAATCCCTACAGAAGAAACATGATGACAAGAAGAAGGATGACAAGAAGAAGGATGACAAGAAGAAGGATGACAAGAAGGACGACAAGAAGAAGGATGAGAAAAAGCACTAATCGGTGCGTTGTAATGTTGTGTTATGTGATGCTCCATGTCGAAAACTTAAAACATACCAATCTCAACCCGCAGATGTGGCACGCGGTGCAGCTTCAGTGGGGATTGTTAATGCATGATCTTTCTACAGAAAGGAGGGTAGGTTCATAATATGATGCCTTGCACATGCACGACGTTGCTGCAGGCTGCTACCCCCAATGTTAGCCTGCAGCCCATTCCTGGTAAAGCTCGCCTTGAAGAGTTCTGCACCTCCAAGCATTGAGAATGGCTTCTCCCAGTGAATTTCGTGATATTATGTGGCAGTTGTTGGTGATGGAGTATCGCTAGTCACCGCCTCGCGCAACCAGTGCTTCACTGTCGATGAGGGCATCGTCGCAATCCATTCATCTCTCGGAGCTAGTGCAGGTGCACCGGACGGGGAGAGAAACAGAAGCACTAAGAAAGTGAACGAGGCGGGAGAGAAGCGGGGTTGTGAAAGGGTGGGGACGATTGAAATATCGACGCAATGCAGGGTGTCGCTCGCCGCAGGTCCGACGTCAATCTCCCGACCGCGAGTCTCGAGACAAATAATAATTAAGTAACACCTAACACTTCCAATCCCGCGGCACTTCAGGATAGCACCGCTCTATGGAGCTGTCTGGCAGCGTGCCTTGCGTCCGTTCAACACACGCACTCCCTGCATATCGCTCAGCATCCCGCTTCGCGTTCTCCTTCCCGCCCAAAAATAGAAGTAAAAGATTCAATAATCAGGGCCTCCTCTCCCGTCTTCTCAAGGCTGCGCTGCTCTACGGAACTGTTGAGGCAAGTCACGCATGTCGGATGGGTCACTGATAGTGCGCTTGTGCACGCCTTTCAAACTCTCAGAAAGCGCACTCCGCCGGCAGCTAAGAGCCATACTAGACCTATTGTATGAAGCTGTGGTTAAAGCTCTGAAATGGGGACGGACAATGTGCACGTACTGCACATTGGGTCTGGAGTGTACAGCAGGGAAGGCGCACATGGCGTGCGCTGCCAAACCGTCGTACGGACAGAATAAGAGCCATAGACCAACGAGGCCGGGGGGGGGAAACTTCACACCGCACATGGTGAAGGACAAGGAAACTTACATAAGAACGGCCATCAAGCTTCCTCGGGCATATGGTGTAGTGGCTTATCACGCCTTCTTAGCATGGAGGAGGTCTCCGGTTCAATTCCGGATATGTCCATTTGTTTTGCTCTTTTATTGCCCCGGGTTAGCCAGCGCACGTCGAGACATTCCCAAGACACGCGATCTCTGAGGAGTCGCGGCAAGCCGACCACAGTACAGTCGCGCAGTCCATTCTTCTTCTTTGACATTTCTCCCGACTCCTTCAACACGATTGTCTGGTACACACCCCCTTACACGGAGTGGTAATCAGCTGTTCTGCTCTAAAGGCTCTTCCAGTCGTCCACCATTGCGGCTGCTCTCTGTTGCGGAGCGGTGCTGTTCTGCGCGAGCGTAGCGCTACGTGCTCAGTTGTGGCCTTGCAATGCAACGTTACCGAGAATCCACCCCTTGGTGATGAATCTTGAATTTTGACAGTCTCCTGTATCACGAGCCTATTGTATCACCCTGATGCTGGGTCAGTGAGAAACCTGCCAGTGCATGCGTTTCACTGGCGTTACGACGGAGATGCAGGGACACGCTTGGCAGTGTTCTCACGCTTTGAAAGAATATCATGGTGATTCTTTGGTGATTGGCAAGCATATTAGTTACAGTGAAAATGAGCCAACAGTGATTATGCAGTGACAACACAAAGCAACCCATTCCACCCAACCAGACCAGAGACTTCACGCCGCGTTCTGTGGTGCAGAAAGACAATGGAGGCTCCGAGTCGTTACTCACCGGTGGTTGTGGACAGTCCAGTCCTCTTTCTGATCTGCTGTGCCACAGTAACACGCGCCCTTGCCCCGTACGCAGTACCTCCCATCCCGCCCACAAACCTCACACCACATGCCGGCGCTGAACGCATTCCCCAAGTTGATCATGATCTCGAGCATGTTGAACACGTCCGGTTGCCCAGCTTCGTTTGCCAAGCTTCGTTTGCCAGACGTGTCGCGAGCTCGGATATGGCAGTGTCGGACTTGCTGGCGCGCTTGGCGCGCAGGAGAGTCCGGGCGACGTGAGACAGTCAGGTGGTGAACAGCTCGGATGCCCCGTCGTACTGGATCCAGATGGGGTAACGGGTGTTGAGGACATTCTGGCGGCAGGCGGATTGGAACGCAGCGACCGCGAAGCGGCGGCGCAGCGGGAGAGGTTCGGCTTGTTCGGCGGGCGTGCGACCGAGGACGAGGCCCGAGGAAGGCCAGGAGCAAGGGTGAAGGAGGACGGTGATGCGGCCGGTGCCCTTGTCGACGGTGAGCGCTCCGTTGGCGAGCGTACGCGGGACATGAGTGAATGTGAGGCGCAGGCCGAAGGGCTGCGCCAGACTGCGAAGCCCAGTCTCGAGGCGATCGACCATTGCCGCGTGCTCAACATGGCTAGGGGTGTGATCAGAGCACAGGCTGCAGAGGGAGAAGGGAGAAGCTGCAGAGGATCGGAGGGGGATAGGTGCGCAGTTGCATGAGACACGGGACCTTCAACCTACACGAAATGAACGCCGTACGGACCATGTGCTCAAATTTCCAGGCAGGTTTTTAAATGGACTTTGTCCAGGCCAGGAAATTGTTGTGTGTCTCTCAACGGGCCGCACGAATGAAGCGGCACGAGGAAACGAACGCAGAGACGGATGTGCAATTACATATGAGATATAAAGCCTAAACAAAGCGTACCAAAGCAGCATTGGAGAAAGTAAAAGTACTGAACAAAGACACGGCGATAGTCAAAATCGAAATCGGAGCGAACAAGGAGGTGGGAGCGCGTCATCAATTGGCGATGCAAGACTAAACCTTTGCCTCATGCATCTGCACCGGCGGCGGACCGTAATTGAATGCCTGGGCCGTGTAGGGGTCCGATGGGACTGGCGGTAGTGCGTCGCCGCATTGAACGAGAGGTCGAGCTCGGGCGTGTGCAGGAACAGCTCGGGCGCCTTGTTGTCGACGACGCCGGGCGAGTCGAATGGGGCAGAGATGGGGTCTCAGAACAAGGAAACAACGTTAGAAGGGACGCCTACGAAGTTGTTCGGATGTTGCGGTTTGGATAGAGAGCGGGAGAGGGACCTATGCGGCTTGGTTGCTACGAGGGCGGCGGCGGATGATGAAGAACTTGATGAAGCCGATGATCACCGCTCCGACTCTGAAAGGAAGCGGATAAGCTCAGGGGTTTTCTGACTCCAGTGCAGTGATGGTACACTGATTCAGCAAAGGCCCTGTAATCCCACATAATCAGCTCGCTGCGGGCGCATACACCCCGAGAATTGTGTGAAATGCACGCAGGCCCAATGATCGTGTTCCGCTTCTTCTTTGCGGCGTCCTCTTTCCTTCTCCACGGCCCTCTCCGCGGCCTCCTTGGCAGCCTTCACGTCCGCAATGTGCTGCTTGGCCTTGTCGGCGGAGTACGTCGCGTACGTTTGGAAGGCCGAGTCCGGAATCCGCGTCTCGCTGTTATTCGGGCTGGCAGGATAATGGAGGGAGCACGTTAGGATGAAATGTAACGGGGAAGAACTTTAGTAGAAAGAAGTACATCGATCCAATGTCGAAGCCGTGGGAGGTGCAGTTGGACAGGTAGCTGTTTTGTGTTCCACAACACCCCCGATTAGCCATTAGCCATCTGGCTGCAGCAGGGCGTAGCTCACGGAGAGAAATTGGCTCTTTGACAGCGGCGCTGAGCATCCAGAAATCTCAGATCAGTTGAAAAGGTGGGAGTCTTTGAATGGCAGGGATATACTGTGCCATGCCGCCTGGAAATTGTAGCTGGAGAACGAAACGGTAAGCACGCAGTCCTTGGTTGCGCTCAAGGATGCCCATCCGATACCGCTTAAAAACACAACCTTACCTTGAGATGCGGCAGCTGCAGCTGTAGTTCCCCTTAAATTCAGTATCAAGCACTGCGCCGTATTGAGCGGGCAAGCAGCTCACTTGTTCATAGGCTCGTCGTATCCGTCGGATGATCGTTCGCCTGGGCTTGCATAGCGAACGTTGGGTTCGAGCGACCCAATGTAAACCTCTGATAGGGACAGTTAATGCCGGTGTATCAGCCTCTGCCCCCGCTCTTCGCGAACAGAGGGGGATCGGAGAAGGGAATGCAGCTCACCACCGCCGTTACAGGGCGCCAGCACAAATGCCTGGACCAAGCAGGGGTCAAACCCGACGTTGTTATTTGCCTGGAGCATTGTTATAAGTTAGTCTTGCAGTCATCTGGAACGTGAAGCAGGCCATCGGTGGACCCATGCGTAAGTCGAACGGCAGAAGGCCTCGCTGGTGATGTCCGCCGACTGTTGCGGGAGAAGGCTGAAGCGAGGGCAAGAAGGAAGCCGAGAGTGGCCAATGGGCTGAGTTGGAGATTCTGCATTGTGCTAGTCGAAGGAACGGGGTGGTTTGAGGTAGCAACAACAGAGAGAAAGAGGCTGTGAAGGTCGATGTTGGTGCACACGCCTCCTAACCGCTTTTGAGCACGACCTAAAGTGTATGAATCCTGTGCATTGAGCGCTTCAACGTGCCTCAATTGAGAACTCAAATGTGTGGCAGCTGTATAAAATCTGGCACATGTTGGTGCCATGCGACTGCCAACGGGCACCCATTCAGTCTCTTGGCAGCTGCCCGGCCACGATTCTTGCGCCTCGTCCGAAGGAATTCAAGGCTTCGCTCGTTTAATAGCTTTTGTGAACAAAGCAGAAGTCCTGGCGACGAAAACCGGTTCCGAAAGAGATGTCGGCTTCCTGCTGCAATTACTGGGCGTGGCTTGCGGCTTGAAGGTGCGTACGATCAGGGCACTGAACAAGAAGCTGTCGGGTTCCTGTGGTTGCCTCAGCACAGCATCTCAAGTGTTTGCCCAGCCGGGCAGCCATATTGATCATTCAAGAACTTCCAGGCTGTGCTGATATCACAACAACACAGACTCTGCGCACTGGTACTTGCTGTGTCGCTGGCGCATGGAACTTTGCATGCCACTGAGGTCAGCGCATCACGTTCAGAAAGCTCGAACCGGGGAAGCGCAATATGCGTTCGATGAGAAGCGCGGCTGTGTTGGTGTCGAGATAACGCGTCGCGGCTTGCGCGTCGGACATGTGCTAGCTGAGGATGTACGCGCCGACGCCGACGTGTCGCTGTCGCGCTCGAGAAGCAGCGATCGGCAGAACTCGACGCTGGAGCTGGGGCAGCAGGAAAAAAATTCTCAGTACCACGGTAGGCGGTGGCTGTGGCTTGAAGCATAATGGACACGTACGGTCTTGCTATCGCAACTGAGTCGGATCACCGCTTTCAGCGGCGGGAGGAGCGCCGCTGTGCTCGCCCCGGCTCGCGACGTGATTGCAGAATGGAAGTGGTGAAGACGGCCGAGCCCGCGGATACCGAACTGGGCTTTAAGAGCGGACTACGCGCTGAGTGCGAAGCCGGCGGAGCAGAGCTCGTCGACGAGCGCGGTATGTTGTCCGGCATCGGGCGTCGCAGCGCGGGCGAGATTATGCGCCAGCAACGGATCACGCCGGCCGACTCGAATGGGCGTGCGCGCGCCGGCGAGGTCAAGATGCGTCCGATTGACCGCACCGCCAGGCGGAGAGTCGCCGGTGACGAAGGGGACCGCAGAACGTCGACGAGAGCGACTGCGCCCCCCTTGGCGAGAATGGCGTCCGCGTGCTGCTTATCGCGCCTGATAGCGCGGGCGCGTTGTCGATGAGATGATGACTTCTAGCGTGCTGAGAGCCCGCGAATCGAGCGAGAGGAGAGCGCTGGGCCGCGTCTGGTAGCGTCGAGAAGGGCGAAGGGCCAGGAAGACTGCAGAGACCGCTGGAGTCGAACCGGCGCGCGAGGTCGTCCACATCGGGAGAGTGCGGTGCCGCTGCACGTGGAAATGCGCGCCGGCGGTGGAAGTTTAGAAAGGGCGATGGGCTCGGGGGAGACCGAGATAGATTGCAAGTACAATCTCCGCGGATTCCCGTCCTTTTCTTGAGCTTGAGGAGAAGACGGATATTGATATGTGTGATGAGGTTGAGTGGATGCACTGATGCAAAACTTTGTTTCCAAATCGAAACATAACAAGCAGCCAGAGGGACGACGCCGGTGGTATCACGCACGACAATAGACGGAATGAATGATGTATGAAATGCGTTGAACAACGAGTGTGGGAGGCTAAACAGCCTCTTTTAAATGGTCGGCTTCCGCGCGCTTGACGTATTCCGGGAAGATGTCCACTGTCTGAGCGGACGCGGCGTCGACCTGCCTGGAGTACTCCAGCTCTCTGGGTTAGACACAAAGATACCCAATGCTCGGGTGAGCGAGGTACTGAGATAAGATGGATACTGGCGGCAGGGACGCACGTGTGCACAAAACGCTCCATGCTGATTTCGATGCCTCCATGCTCACACCCAGCCGATCTTGAACGCGCGCGGCCACTGGACTGATTTCTGTTGGTCCAGTTCTGCAGAGGGTTAACATGATAAGTGATTTCTGGCCGGGAAGTCGGATGCGAAGACGGTCCACCTTGCTGAAAACGTATCCCTTGGCTGCGCTGTTGGAGCTCTCCTCCTTGCGGTAGAAGTCGGAGAGATGCCGGAAACCTCTTCCGGTCCCGGTAGGGAACAAAAGCATTGTCAGGCATGCATTGCTGACGTTGCACATATAACTTGTCAACCGATGTTTACAAGCAAGAGGGACTCACCTGCACGCGGCCATCGTGCTGATTGTAGCTGCGCCCCAGGCCATGATAAACATCATGGGCGTGTTGAGCTTTAGCAGGGCAAATACTGCTTGCACAAGGTTGATCAGGAAGGTAACTAAAGAGGCAGGTCAAGGTGGTCAGCATTTCAAGAGATTTCACCCGCGCGAGATCAAGATGGGAAGGAAATTTCACCGATAAAGTAGACCATTCCTGCCATGAGGCACATTAAGCGTCAGTTCCAGTGTGCTGAGATCCACCCTATTAAGGATGGAACTCACCGTCCTGAATGAGCAGAGTGCTCAGGCCGCTGCTCCCGAGGCCGTTGCGCATCCAGATAAGACGACCAGCAGAGAGGATGAGAACGGTGGCGTCTACCACTAGTTGTTTGAAGGTGGAGAATATGCGGCAAGGAGCATAAAAAGATAGCATCAAGAACTTTGCCTTGAAGGTGAAGCATAAGAGGGTGCTTACACATGGTTAGGACGTACTGCAGCACGAACACGTTACGAGTGGACAGTGAGTATACAACCATTCCTAAGCAGGCAAGCTAGCGGAGGGCAGGTTCTCACATTGGCAGAAAACCACGTCGCTACATAGGTCACGACACATCCTTGACCGTCCACCCATATGGTCTTGGCGCAGACCGTACCTGGATCGAAACGGAACAATCACCATTAGCTACTGCATCGAAGGTATGGAGGTGAACTACTTGACGCACTGTGTGACCAGGTGGCGATCTGGCCAAGGTTCATGAGGACAAGGCAAACATCGATGTACTTGTTATGTCGCCCTGACAGAGGCAGAAAGAGGTGGGTCAGCTTTTGTCGGTAGCAGTGCACGTTGCAAGCCGGGAACAACTAACAGATGGCCTGAACAAGGGGCGCGACTCCTGCGTCAGCTAATGTTGGTCTGGCGCAGGGGGCATCCAAACCACAATGCTCACCGAGGTTCGAAGCATGAGAAGCGATGAAGAAGCACAGGTGGCGAATCCGGAGCAAATCTGAAGCAAGATGAGAAACGCGTTGCAGTTTATTGCGGTCTCTGAATGGTAGAGGATGTTTCTGTGATTATCGATCAAGGGTAAGAAGGCACACTCCCGCTTTGGACATGACAACCTTACCCGAAAATATAACTGCCGCAAACAAAATATCTCGCTAGAAAATATGGAATCAAAGGAAGGCGGAATTGCCGTTCGCCCTTGAGCAGACTGTACTCCACGTCTCTGACATTGATAGAGTGTACCGGCTCAGCGCTAGACGACAGTGCAATGATAACAAAAAGCGTACAGCGTTATAAGGTACTCCCAGGCCCACATGCCCATGTGACAAAACTATTCGTGGGCTTTAGTAAACTTGAAGTCCTGATGGCGATAGCGCCGAGAAAACGCACTCCGAAAGCCAGAAAGACTTGGAAGTCCCTTTGGACCTCTACAGGCGAGTTCCAATCATTGCCCATTGTCGAGACGGGAGTGTGTGAGTAACTGAGTCCTTTGAGGTGTAGAGGAAGTGAGATGAGGGTGGAAAGAAAGGCGAAGCGATTCGAGAAGGGCACAGCTCGAAGAACCGTGCTGAAGTCTTCAAAGATGCAGGCGGTATAACGGCGGCCCGTTCACAAGGACTGGGTGGTGCGACAACTGCGAGCGCACTCATCTGGGCGATTTCGAAAAACAGATGCAGCAGCAGTGGCATTGAAGCGGCTCCAGAACGCCGTCAGGGCAGCTGTCTGGCGCTGACGACGAAGCCTTGAGTCGTGGCCATCCTCATGGTCGAGGAGCGCAGCCTCGAAACCGGTCAAACTAGTTCAACCCCTGGAATCTACGGCTGAGTAGGAAAAATCACTGACACAGGCAAGCTGCACGCCAGTCTGAAAGGCGGAAAAGGAACGGCGTGCTGCATTGCCGAAGTCGGGCGGGTCGGGGCGCCGAAAGGGTTGGCCGGACCAGCTCGACAGCTGTGGAAACGTTCCTGCTTCGTGTGGGCACCTGAGAGAAACGCGGTCGTGTGGGTCGTTTCCCGCGTGACCGCACGCATCGCCCACCTCAAGTTCGAACAAAGTTTCGTCTTTTCTGCGTCCAGGAGCTTCCATGACCTGGAAATAGTGCAGGATCTTTATCTCTGTGGGAGGTACAGTGGGCGAAGTAGGCGAATGCAACAGAGAAGGGCTCCTTGAGGCGAAGGCTCCCTTCGAAAATGCGAGCGGAATGCACTCGACGGCACGTTGACAAGTCGCGGGACCCCTTTCCTTGGGCAGATCTCGGGCGAAAGAACTCCGTATGCAATGTTTACAAGTGTGTCACGGGTTCGTGTCGCCTGTCCAAGGTGCACGAGGAGAAATTTTGCACACGGAGTAGCCCTGCGTCGTGAAGGTCCAAACGTACGCGGTAGGTATACCTCGAAAAAGGATGCTTCATCATCATTGACGACAGCAATGTTGTAAGAGGCGCAGGTGTTTCGAACGCAATAAATACATCCGCTTACTCCGCTGCAACTGAGCCGGGACCGTAGTCTTCCCCCGTTCGAAGCTCTGCATGCATGCCTTTCAGCTTCGAACTGTCGGATCGAGCCCACTCGAGTTGTTCACCATTGCTCATTTCTCTCACCTTTTGCTGCACGGCTTGCTGGCGTCGTTTGTCCTTTCCCTCAGCTCTTCCGCTTCTAGAAGCCATGCCGCTTGCTCTCACGGACCTCGTTTTCATCCCTTCGGTTTCTACCGCTGCCTGTCTTGCGGCAGTCACCGTGGCCGTCTACCATCTTTGTCTCACTCTTTACTATCTTTACCTTTCGCCACTCGCAGGCATCCCTGGGCCGAAAGCCGCTGTACTGGTGCCGTACTGGTCGACTTTCAAGTGGATCCAAGGCGATCTGACGCCGACGATCCAAGACTTTCACACCCGCCATGGCTCGCCACTCATTCGCATCGGCAGGAATGAGGTCGCAGCCTGGGGGTTGAAAGGTGAGTTGAGGTTACTATAAGAAAACATGGGGTGACATTTGCTTCGGTTGCTGATACAATATGGCTGCCTGTTGCATGGTTACAAAGCTTACAGGGAGATCTACGTCGAGAAACGGTTCCCCAAGGACGGTGATTTCTACCAGGGCATGGACGGTTTCGACCTTGGTGCGGAGGCTCATAGCGTTTTCACCATGAGGTTCGTTTACCAAGTCCCTGCTCCAGCGTCAACATGGCCACCTTGACTGAGTGCCTCTGCTTCCAGCGACCCCGCCCAACATCGCCAACGCCGTCAGATCCTTTCTCCGCTCTTCTCCCGCCAATCCATCCTTAAAATCGTGCCGCTTGTGAACGAGAAAGTCGACCTTCTTGCCTCAGGCATCGAGAAACACGTCAAATGGTGGGGCTCTGTCAACCTCCTCCTCGCTATTCGTGCCACGACAATCGACATCATCTGTAAGTCGTGCCTGTCTCTTCCGACTATGGTTGGTAATCCGGGATGCTTTGGCTCAACCAACTCGCACCTACTCTCAGCTGTTCTCGGCTTCGGACAGGCTCTCGGCGCGCTCGAGCATTCGGAATTCAAGCATCCGTTTCTCCTTGCTTTTACCGACGGCTTCCCAGCTCTCATGGCCCGCGTCAGCTGGCCCAAGATCGTCGACAGCGTCCGGTTTCTTCCTGGCGCTCTTGTGCCCACTGCTGCAAAGAACATGGGCCGGCTTATGAAAGTGCGTGAGCCACTGACTACTGCGTCCTTCTTTTTGTTTGACCCGCTACTCACCCCATTCCCGACACGCTCAGATCATTTCCGAGTCGCTCAAGACACATCTCCAGTCACGCTCCGCGACTTCTCCGTACCCCGTTGTTTTCGCCAACCTCCTGGAGTCGCAACCTCGCCCGTCTTCCGCAGCTATCGAAGCCGAAGCGTTTGATTTCCTTGGGGCAGGTATGTCGAGATATGGAACTGCGTGGACGATTGCATCAGCCCGCCTGGTTGTACAGCATGCTGAGAATCGTCGTCTTGGTTTCTCGCGCCAGGCGCCGACACCGCCGCTCATACGTGCATCGCCGCGGTTTACCACATTACGAAAAACCAGTCCATTGAGTCAACTCTGCTCGAGGAGCTCCGCAGCGTGGCCCCGAGCCCCGAGGACAAGCCGTCTCTCCAGGACCTCGAGAAGTTGCCCTACCTCACTGTGCGCGCCTGCTTCCTCCGTGTCTTCGCTTAGAATCCCTTGTGGATGGTTGCTGATATAGTACTGTTATCACCCACATCTCAGGCCTGTGTCAAAGAGGCGCTCCGTATCGCAGTCCCCGTTTCAGGCGTCAAGCCGCGTATCGTCCCCAAGGGCGGCTGGGACTTCGAGGGTGTCTATCTGCCTGAGGGCACCATCGTCGGCGGACTCGCCCTCTCGGTCAACCACGACCCTGCCATCTTCCCTGAACCGCTCGGTATGCCTCAGGCATCTTGTTCTGCCTCTTTTATAGCGAACGAGCCTTATACCTAATACCTGCCAGCCTTCAAGCCCGAGCGCTGGCTTAATGCGGAAGGCAAGTTTGACAACACGCTCGACGCCTACCTCATGACCTTCTCGAAGGGCCCGCGGCAGTGCCTCGGCATTAAGTTCGTCACCAATGTTTCTCCCGCGTTCCCTAGATGCTCTGCAGTTCGCTTACCCTAGCAACCGCTCTCTTTCGCAGTCTCGCCCATGCCGAAGTCTACTTGATTGTCGCCTCACTCATCAGGCGCTTCCACTTCACTGTCCACCACACCATGCGTGAGGACGACATGTCGACCAAAGGGCGCAACTTCTTCACCGCCATGCCTGCTCGGTGCGAAATGCGGGTCAAGAAGCGGGACACCTAGATCCAGTCGTTTCATTCTGATTTCTTCTGATTGGAGACCTGGGGATCTCTTCTCATTTTGGTAGTATCCGTTTGCCTTGTCTGTTTCACTCCTCGGTTGATTCCTTATACTGCCATTGTATGCAAAGACCCATTTGACCCCTATTGTTCGCTGGGACGAGCACATCCTTTCCATGTCATTGTCTTTGGCATCGTTTCAATTCATTTACTTCTGTCACTATCTGTGTCTGGTGCGCTGCCGGGAGGTAGAACCAGAAGAGAAAGCGAAAAAGGGACGAGGCATGCGCTCTGAGGATGAACCGCTTGAAGAGCAGTCTTCTGCACAGCCGAGCAGTATACTCGTCCTCCCGCGTCGAGAACCCGTCATACCACCGCGCCTTTGCTGGTCAGTCGCTCAGGAGCGCAGGAGCGTAGGAACGGGGTTGTTCGATGGGGAGCGAGGTGGGAAGAAAGCGAGGGGATGGATGGATGGATGGATGGATGGGGAGAACGCGTGGATAAGTGATGAGGATAAGCACCGCTTTCGAGTAGCGGGTGCGAGTGAGTGAGTGGGCGAGTGAGTTGCTCAATGGAGCATCGCTTCAGGGCGTCCGAAAGGAAGTGAATTGCTAGAGAATTCAGCCAGCCAGGAGAGAACGAGCATGATGAGGCTGTCCACTATCCAGCTGTTGAGATGTTGGGAGACGCCTTGGCTTGCTGTCAGCGGGTGCCAGTGCCAGCGTTGTCAGAACGTAATAGAAGATAGACCGCCAGCTGGTGATCTTCAGTGATCGACCGCGCCCCCTCGCTGTACGCAAGGAGATGACTGAACAGGCGACGATGGCGTGGAGGGGCGAGGGGCGGTGTCCGTGGACGTCCGGAAAATGAACGAGACAAGAGCTTGGCCGTGCCTGTGCCTGAGCATGTGGGGTTTCGATCCGCTTACGTAATGAAAAGACGGTTTCTATCGTTCTCCTTGACGTCCAGGCTTGACACCGGCGGCGATGGCCTAGAATTGCTTTGTTCTTGTCACACGTGTATTCTTTAAACGAGATTGGAGGTGTGCGTGTACATCTTCTTGTCCTTCAACCACTTGCCACCCGCATCCCAACGGGATGCTGTCCCTCCTGAGCCCGTCGCAAGCACTCACGCTCGCTGCCGCCTGCACAGCACTCACACTCGGTTCCCCCACGCTCGGTCTTCCGCAGTCCCGCTCTTCTTCAACCCTCTCAATCCCCCTCTCCAAGCGCGCTAACTCGTACATCGACCCGGACACAGGCTTCGTCGACCCCGCGAAGCTCACAGCCTTCCGGAGCGCGACTCGGCAGTGCGTGGTAGCTTTTCCACTCCCTCACCTTCGACTAGTGGTTACTGACTGGAGCGTGCTGGGGGGGGAAACAGTAAGGTTCGCAAGAACGCAGCGCAGTTCCAGCTCCGGACTGGGCAGGCGTTCGGGGGCGGTGTCCTCCTGCCGGAGCAGGAACTGCACTCGCGCCTGGAGCGGCGCGCGCAGGGGGACTTGGGGTTGACGTCTTATGAGACGCATTGGGGGGGGAGGATCTCGGTGATTAACTAGTGTTCTATGCGAATGGGGGAGAAGGCAGCTGAAAGAGGTCTGCGTGCCCGTGCAGATCGGCACGCCCCCCCAGGAGTTCGATATCGACTTCGATACGGGGTCGACGGACCTTTTTGTGTCCAGCCAGAGCTGCCGCTTAACCTGCTCCGAAAAGACCCTCTACGAGCCGAGCTCTTCGTGTGCCCTCCTTTTCCGTTTCCGCAAGCCGAACTCTGGCTCACAGCCTCCTTTCTCGCAGCTCGACTGCAACTAGTCTGGGTGAGCGATTTAGCCTGAGGTTTGTCTCCCAAACTCCCTCCCGTAACTCCGGCATTTAAAAAGCAAGCTTATGAAACCGTTCGCACGCAATTGCAGTTACGGCCTCGGCGATGCCTCCGGCTTCCTCTACAGCGACACCGTCTCCGTCTCCGGCTTCTCCGTCCCGAACCAGGTCCTAGGTGCCGCAACGACGCTCGCGTCCCCGTTCCAGTCCATCACGGGCTTCGAGCCGGACGGTGCGCCCCCCCTTCTTTCTTCCTCCTTCCTCCTTCCTCCCGTTGTCCCGACGCAGGCTGGCAGTGCTGATGCGGTACGGGCGGGAGGGGAACAGGCTTGATGGGCCTCGCCTGGCCCAATCTGTCGTCATTTCCCGCTACGCCGTGGTTCAACAACCTCATCTCCACCGGGGCGCTGGACGCAGGTGTATTCTCTTTCCGGTCCGTCGCGTCCCTCCCCCTCACCTCTCCTCGCCTTCCTCACGCCCTCCCTCCCCGCAGACTCGCAAAAGACGACTCTTCCTCGCTCCACCTCGGCGGCGCAAACGCCTCTCTCTACAGCGGCGACATAATCTACTCTCCTGTCGTTCAAGGAGGCTACTGGCTCATCTCGCAGGACGACCTCTCCGTCGGGCCCACCTCGCTCAACGCCGGGGGGTACGCAATCATGGACACGGGGACGACGCTTATCTACGCTCCGCCGTCGATCGTCGATTCCCTGTACTCCAAGCTCGAGGGCGCCGTCAGGGCGGACTCGCTGGGAGAGGGGTACTACGTCCTCCCGTGCGAGAACTTGCCTTCGGATGTTTGTGCGTTACCCCTTCTCCCCTTCCCCGCTTCCCCATCACATCGCTCAAACCTAAACTATCTCTTAACCCGTCCCGAATTAAAATTCAGCGGTCACCTTCTCCGGCCGCTCCTTCCCCATCTCCGCCGAAAACTTCAACGCCGGCCGCGTCTCCGTCCGCCGGCGCGGGGGGAACTCGTACGGGCCCGGCCCGTCGGGGACGGACCTGAACAGCACTTCTTCCGGGGGGAAGGACGACTCCGGCATTGACTTTAGCAAGGACTACTGCCTGGGCGGGATCGTGGCGGAGGACCTCGAATTGGGCGCGGACACGTACCTTGTCGGGGACGTTTTTTTGCTGGTGCGTCCCCCGCTCCCCCTCGCACTCGCCCTTTTCTATTCCTCTCCCTTTTCCCCCATCTGCTCCATAACCTTTCGGAGCATTCCTCTGACGCGGAGAGCCCAAAACAGAATGTCTACAGCGTGTACGACTTCGACAACTCCCGCGTCGGCTTCGCCGCGCTTGCCTCGGACGCCCAGCAGCCCAACGCTACCACGGACGGGAAGGGCTCGGGAAGCTCGGCGGACGGGAAGGGCTCGGGCAGCTCGGGCTCGGGGACGGAAGGCACTGGGTCGGGTCCCAGCTCTGCTGCTCCTTCGTTGCGCATGGGGTGGGAGGGGACGACGCTGGTCACGCTCGTGCTGTCGGCGCTGTTCTGTAGCTTCATGTAGTTCTTTTTCATGCGAGGTTATGTTATAGCGGACGGTCTGGTCTTCGGAGTCTTGAGAACCGTTTTAGCGGATCTGCTGCACGCAATCAGCTTCCGAGCGCGATGCTGTGCCCGCTTGAAAGCTTGATAGTGCAAATCCAAGCCCTGCGCACTCGACAATTTTACTCGTTTCTTCTGCGTTCTTAAAAACAAAGGAAACCATCCTAGTTTCATAAAATAGGTATGTTTTACGTCCTGCCGCCACGTTGCGGCGACTGAATGAGTGCTGACTGCATGTGGCGCACGATGCCCGAGGTGTCGCGGCAGCCTGAGCACAGGCCCGAGGCGGCGCATTCAATGCCAGTCCGGAAACTGTTGAACATCTGGACTTTTATGATACGAATTAAAGCAATGCGGCGAGCACCGTCGCCGAAATGTCCGGCTCGACGCTGCAGTGCCATCGCTCCTCACTCAGGAGGGAGGGCTGCCGCCTCCCTTCCAGCACACAAGCAAAGGGTGCCATGTGAGCGAGTGGTCTACACATCCAGCTTTGTCTGATTAATTTCCGGTACTCACTAGTTTCTTCCGAGCATCAACACGCCGCAACGGTTGCCTGATAGCCACTCGCGTTTGCTGAACGTCCCGGATACATTGGAAGCATCCTAAACAGGATGGGCACACTTTATTAACGAGGCGGTGCCTGATATAGGAACACAGGGTGCTTGTTCCTCTTATCACTTGTCAGGGAGGAAGGGAAGTCGAGAGCGCCAGGACAAGGTCTGTGGGAGAAGGCATAAAAGACCGGTTCGGCCAGTGGACTTCGCTCTTCGACTCTGGTCCAACCCAACCTCGACTTCTTACCACCCCTTCACTGTACCTCCACAGCTGTTAGAATCTTTGCTCTCTGTCTCACCTCTGACTTCGCTCCTCCTCCCCCTTCAGCTAGCACACTCCCCTTCTTGGCTCAACCATGATGGTCCTCGCTCTCCTGGCTATTACGCTCCACATCGCGGCTGCCGCGTCGCTCGAGGTTCCTCCGGCCATGGCGACCTCACGAAGCCCCCATGTTCACGCGTCGTACATCATGGGGAAGGCTCCGGCGCCGTCGCGTTTCAAGCGGAGGTGCGATCTCCTCGCTTCAACCTCCTCCCATATGTCTGTTCCTTTGGAATGGATCAGCTGAACAAGGGGTCGGTCTTTGGTACAGTACCGGCTGGCCCGTGAGAACTGCGCGTACAACACCTTCGACGGCAACAACCACTTCGTTCCCTCCAGCGACAAATGCGACGCGACTATTGCTGCAACGCATGGATCAATGCCGTTTTCGTACATAATCTCCCTCCTATAAAGGTTGAAACTCGTGGCTGACGTATGGAGCGAAATGATGCAGGACTGTGGCAGCGGGTCGGACACCAGCACGTGGACGCTTGCGTCTGCCCCACGCAGCTGACTCGGCGCGCTCTGCGACGACTGCCTCTACGAGGGGGTCACCGTGTCGGCGAACGACTACGCGAGCCTCTGGAGTTCGCTGTGGGAGTGTGAGTCCACTTGACTTCGGTTTCGTACTGCGGCCGCTGCTAACTCCGCCATACCAACAACCATGCTCTACTCCTGCGTCGAGGAGGGCTACATTCGGATGGGTTCTGCGTCTTCCAGCATCTCCTCGCCTACCCCACTTCGACTCGGACCACCTCCACCTGCCATCCCGACCCTATGTGTACCCCTATCACCACCACGAGAACAATCGGCTCGAAGGCTCCCGCGAGCATACCCGACTCTCTTCTTTCGGTTTCCTCTTTGGTCTTCCTTGGCTCCAGTCTGTTGGTATACCCGCTCATACTCTTGCGAATCAATGTGTTCGGTCCCTGCAAAAGTAGTCCGCTTGTCTCTTAACTGCTTCGTGTAATAATGCCAGATTTGGTAATTTTAAGAGTAAGGTGAAGAGAAAAGAGTATGGCGACGTAGTTCAAGCCCGTGGAACGACGTGCAGAGCACAGAGACGCGGAACGTCGCCCTCAGCCTTTCTTCGGAATATATGTTTTAAAGCTGTGTCCAAGGAATGACTTTGTAACCTGCCGATATAGTTTTGGCCTTGAAATGAACACCGCCTCGATGTCCTTTGGCAGAGGGAGACCTTGGGGAGACTACTACAGTCTGATGCTGCACGATCTCGATTCTTCAACAGGCTCGGACAGGCCATTCCCTCATCTCTATTGCGGGAAACGGAAAAAGAAGTCAGCACAATCCATTCCACATCCTCATCCGCGTCCCGTCCTGCGTTCGCCACTCGCCGCTCGCCACCCGCCTTGGGCCTCTCTCCCTCTCTATCCACACCAATCGCTTTACTAGGAATCAAGAGTCAAGACCTCCATCGTACCCCTTCGCGCTTCCTCCGGGTTGCCGCTGCTCTAAGGAGCTGTCGAACGCCAAACTCGATTCAAACAGGCATTCCTGTCCAGCTTAACGTCCCCCCAGATCTCGTGCCATACCATTTGGACCATTTCTTCCGTCCAAGTGCCAAGAGCAAGAATGAAGACTCAACACCTCCCTCACGCGCTGCTCCACGGAGCTATCGAGCAGCGCATCTCGCGTCTGTTCAACTCACGCAGGTCACTCGATATCCCAATGGCTCCTGCCTCCAACCCAAGCACAGAAAATAAAGGCTCAAAAATTAACACCCATCCCCCTTACTCGTCTCAGGGTGGCGCGACTTTGCGACAATGTTGGGCTGCCTACCGGTCAAACTCACATTAACGTACACACTGCGCAGATGGCCGACTGTTCTTCATGATCAAATATCAAAATGACGAAATCAATATACAAGGATTTTCTTCTTCCTTTCACGCTTCTTCAGGATTGCTTTGTTCCGCGGAGCCATCAAACTCCTCCGGGGTAGCGCGTCCGTCCAACTCATGCCTTCTCCACAGGTCCGAAGGCGATCTCCCGACCCCAGAATCCAGTGAAATAGCCAGTAACAAAAGCCTAGCACTTCCCTCTCGCGTCTCTTCAAGGTAGCACCGCTTTGCGGAGCTGTCTGGTAGCATGTCTTGCGCCTGTTCAGCTCACGCACTCTGCAGATCGTTCGGCATCACACTTCGTTCTCCCTCCCACCCCAAAATCAAATCCTAAGAAGTTAAGAATGAGCCCCTCCCCCTCCCCGCTCCTCAGGGTTGCGCTGCTCTACGGAGCTGTCAAACTAAGTCACCAATTGTCAAACAGAGCACAGTGCGCTTGCCCACGCCTTTCAAACGCATCGAAAGCGCATTGACAGGAACTCCTAATAGTCTTGTGGAACCTCAAGAGGCGTCGATAGCCATGCTGTGGCGAGCTTCTACACAACCGACTCACCGCTGCTCGATCTCCACTTTCCCAACTATTTCAACATATCCGCAGTGAACCCTTTAGCGCATATTATAAATCATCTTTCGGTATCAGCGCAACCGGACCCCGGCTAGGTCCCGCACCGAGTCGCTCGGCCCCCACACGCTGGCAGCGGTGACCCTTCTTTCAGACGGCGGCGCGTCGGAGAACAGCTATTGACGATGAACGACTGGTATTCTTCTGGAGCAGTCAAAGAGCGGCATACGATCCACATCAAATGAAGAAAGTTGGGACTGCCGATGCGTCCTGCCTGTGCAGCGTCGAGTGACATGGCCCGGCCTTTTCGTTCGCGAGGACGCCTTGGGATTGTCAAAGCTCTGGGCTGGCAGTGCAGGCGCCAACGAAACAAATGGACATATCCGGAATTGAACCGGAAACCTCCTCCATGCAAAGAAGGCGTGATAAGCCACTACACCATATGCCCTTGCGTAATTTGTTAAACTTTATTTTTAAGACTGTCATCACGGCAATGTGCACAGACCGGCAAGAATCAAAGAGCTAGGAGGAATTACAAGGCTAGATAGAAAATTGAATACAATGAGAAAAGGTAAGCGTAAAGAGACGCTGAGAGGCGTGTCAACACTTCAGGTGGCTGTCAGCGGAAGGAATGGGTAGGATGGACAACTGTGTCCGTCAGTGCTATCTTTCTCCGACAGGCATTCCAAAGGGTTGGCTCTTCCATCCAATTCAGGCAGGAGGCTTCAATGTTGAAAAGGTTGGAGTTGACATGCAGGCCTTGGGCCAGCTCGGAATTGACGGCGTGGAAGTACTGTGATTGCGTCTAAAACCCTACGCAAGAGGCTGCCTGGTATTTGCCTGTAGCGATTGAGGTCGTTTTTGCTAATTCACAAAGATGTTCGACAAAGAGTGGTCCAACTATTATTTACTGTACGCATCGGTTCTTGGGCAAACACGCCGACACAGGTGGCAACCCGTCCGTTCATCCTAAAACAATGCGCAAGCCCATCTGTAACCCTCTTAAATGAGCCCCGGCACAAGCGCCCACCGCGTGCGGTTCTTGTATTGCCTCCACTGTTCGCCATACTTGCCCTCCATCCACTGCTCGAGCACGGGCACGCCGCGTGCCGCAAAGTCGTAGCCGAAGAGAAGGAAGTTGAAGAGCGCGCCGCTGGGCGAGCCGGCAGCGAGGGCGAAGCCGGTGCGCCAGAGCGTCTGAGAGGGGAAAAGGGAGAGAGGAACGGGTGAGTGGGTGATACGAGGGGGAGACGAGAGGAAAGACGTACGTAGAATGTGTAGTTGATGTTGCGGAGAATGGAGAAGAGTCCTATCAAAGCGGGATCGTTAAGGAGCTACGGAAAGAATAAATTAGAAGACATACCTCCAGTGTACAGCTTCCCCTTGTTCTCGGGCTTGCGCTTGAACGCCTCGCGCTGGAGCTCAGAGACGAGCTCGCCGGTGATGCCGATGCCGTAGAGCGCGACGCCGGTCCATTGCAGCGGGGAGAGCTCGGGACCGTTCTTCAATGAATGTGGGGGATGAGAGCGGACAAAGGAAGAGTGGAGTGCGGAGATTATCGGGAAGAACCACGCACAGGACTGTAGAACGCCAAGATCACGTTGATGGAGTTCATGGCGCTGCGAATTGCGACAACAGTTTCAGTGAATTATCGCACTTTGGACTTGATGCACGCCAGACAATGTAGACAATACGGACAGGTTGAAAAGCGAGACGGCGAAGGCAGGGACGTTGTTCCGCTGACAGACGAGCGCGTAGATGCTCTGTTTAACTCATGCAGAACAGTTCAGTAAGGCCTATCCCAGTGCGGGTATATGGAACGAGGAATCCACCTGCTTGATCGCACTCCCCAGGCTCATGCTAACCAAGATCAATCCGAGCTGGCCCAGCCCGCCAGGCCCGCGGGGATTGATCAGCGCGCGGAAGTCAGCGTGCGGGCGGAGGCCGAGCTTGATGAGTGCATGGCAAGCCCATCCGCGAGTGATGTTGTGGTATTGGAACAGCGGCTGTTCGGAGTGTCAAGATCGATCGAGATGGGCGCGTCAGCTTAGCTAGGGTGGGGAGAGAAGGAGTAAAAGGCCGACTTGCGTCTACTGCGCGAAGACCGACGAAAGCGAGCTTGTTCAGCGTCGTCGCTGATGAGCTTCGATCGATGCGATCAGCAGGCATCCTTGCCGAAGAATTGGGAGTGTTGAAGATGTTGGTGGGGAGGAAACAACCGATGGCAGAGCCAAGCAGAGCAGCGGGAGGTCGAGCTAAGTTAGGGCCTCCACCGGTTCCGGTCAACGTGAGCACCATGACGACATGGCGATAGCTGCACAACGCGACGAAACTCGCACAGCGAGCTGAAATAAATGCTGCTAACAGCCGTCGTATGCGCTGTTACGGCTTGTTACGGCATATTTATATTGTCTGAATACTTGACCACCCACAAGGGTGATCTGCGAGCACTTGCGATTGTGTGAGAGATTCTCGCTGCCCCACGATAGCCGGAAGCCAGGAGACTGTGGCACATCCTTAAGGGATCGCTGAACAATTTGCTGATAGTGTCCACTTTTGCCTTTGCCTTTGAAATTCGCAAAGTTTTAAGCGGAATGGCCGCCGGGCGGTCGCGAGTGCCAGCACGTGCTATAGCTACGCTTTGCTCTGAATTGTTCTGCATTGCCTCGAAAAAACCATGAACAAACATGTATAGCATTATACATTGCTATTCTGGGGTTCCAACCTACCCTTTCCAGAATCACTAGCCCAACCTCACTTTGACGCCAAATTATTCCATGTCTTCCCCCCCGCCTGTGCGGGCACGCCATCAACCCTCTTTCGATGCCGACCAAGATCTAAACCGGCTGTTAGATCTCTGAGTATGGGTACCTGGTGATCCTTTGGCAGCTAACACTTTAGCATGTGAGGTTTCAGAACGTGTGCAGTTGTGCGGTGCTCAAGGAAATCGAGTTGATCGCCCAGAGTAGACGGCAAGCAGGCCACCTCTGCGTATCAGTACATGCCCAGTTCAATACCATAACCGAAGGAGCAGTATAGACGGAAATTTTGGGGACATTGCTCTGGGAAACTGATCGGCATCGTTTCCGCAGACCGCTCCTGCGGGAAGGTCGAAGCGCCGTGGAAGTCATTAGAGCAGGCAGTACCGTTCTCGCATGCGCTTGTTCTGGCCACACAAGTGCCGTTCGACAGCAGGAAATGTAATGTAGCGGTAAAACATGTGACATGAAGTGCGATAAAATCGGCGACAAGCGCCAAGGAGGTTCCAGAAGCTCGACCACAAGAAAAATGCCCCGCAAACTAGCCCAAGACTGCAAATAAAGGAAGGTATGCGACTGGTCAAATCAATATGATGCGGACCGCGTCACAGGTCGTTGAGCAGAGAATCAGCATAGTAGCCAAGTCGAGCACCATGTAAGGCGCTCCTCACCTGGCCGTTCACCCTGGCAGTCGCCCGAAGCTCTTCTCGATGATGTGAGCTCTCAGTTTGGCCGAGACATTGTGCGCTACTAACAGCACATGTTCTTCGCAGCGCGTCAACATCGGCGACAACGAGTGGCGCGCGTCTTGCTTTACGATGGAAGTCTACGCCATGGGCCCTACAGCGGGCGGACCGCGCTGCACCTGTTTGAGTATCGTGGCCCGAAGGAGCCGACCTTCGTCACCGACCCTGGTGCGTCTGTCGCCTTGCAGCCTCCAGCTACGCTCGACTGACGCAGCATTGCGGTAACAGGCGTGAAACAGCTCTGCATCATCAAGACCACGCTGCCTCCTGGGTTGAATGGCAGAAAACAGATCGGTGCCAACGGCATAGAGTACTACAGCTACAAGGTCGACGTGCTCATCTGCCTGGGGAGGGCTATAAAAATAGGTTGGTGATGACCGTCTCTTCCTTTTTGCCGGTGCCGCAGTGGCTCGCAGCGTTTGGGTAACATAGCATCAGACGGGGCCCAGGTGCGGTACGTCCTCACACCGTAGTACGCGGGCGCTGAGAGGGTTTGAAGGCACTAAGTCATCCCAATTTTTGACTAAAATCAAAATTCGAATTAACTTACAGGTGCAACTCTGCACGCTACGGTACATGCCATAGCGGCACGCGGCGAGAGCTACCGCTTTCGAGCCGCTGTCCATCAATTGCATCTAGGCAGAACGCAGTACGCAATTGGCTTGGGTATACTGACGAAGATTTGTCGTCTGGCCGAAGAACTAGTGCGAAGTGAATTTTGGCCGCCACTGGCATCACGATGCAAAAACGTCTGCGATAGTTCTGTTCAGAGAGCGACGGCCCACTCACATTTTTCGCACAGATAGTCATTGCTTCCGAAGCCACCGGCACACAAGACGTACTGGAGGAGGCGGCTCCGCTCAGCCAGAATAGCTGCAGTTGAGAGAATGTATACGACGCACCTTGCTCTGCGAGCTCTGGCACTGCTGTGCTGCCGCCTCGACAATGATGTCCACATGAGGCTTGAACGCCCGCTCAATTTCTCCCTGAGGTAGGCGTCAAAAGCTGCGGGTTATACAGAGATGCGAGAGCGATGAGCGAAATACGCACCACAATCTCGATGCAGCCACGGTAATCGTTCAGCAGGGGCTAGCCAGCACAGCTTGTGGCGAAGGCCAAAGTCCTCCTGCACATGATCCTGATATAAGTGAACGGTCTTAAGACTGTCCTGGCGCCCGAACCGAGAGACCTTGCTTTTCGTCCACTCCCCTCCCTCCATCTCCTCCCTCCCTAAGGCCTTCATACCGATGGATGGGGATACCGTAAACAGCGGCGGAAGCCGCACCCAGGCGCCGTAAGCATTGCACTTGTTTGTTCCCGCTCATGACTGATCTCCCAGACTACCAGAATTGATCAAGATACCTCGCGGACGTCGGACGCAGAGACTCCTCCCCTAACCACCACGGAATGTTCTACGACTGACGCTCCCAGCGCGATTGAGACTTCCAAGAGGCCGCATCGACGGACGCTGTCCAGTACAAATCACCTCTCGTCAAAGGCAGCGCAGCCTCGTCCGCCGCGGCAACCATCGCCGGAGGTGGACAGTTCACTACCAATACGAAGAGGTGAGCCGGAGCAGCTCCGTTCTCTTGAATTCTCCTATGCGACTTTCTCACCTTCAAACTGGTTGTAGTGCTAGCTCCACGTCCGCCCCTGCCGCCCTCGGAGCGAGCTCTGACTCCTCGTCCGCCTCGCCCGCCCCTACCGCCGTGCTCGGGGCACTTTTCGGTGTCTCCTTCGTTGTCGCGCTCGTCCTCGCCTTCCTCCTCTGGCGCCAGCGCCGCAACGCCCGCCGCCTTGCCGTGTCCGACAACGCCGACGGGATTGACGAGAAGGGGCTCGCCGTCCCGGCTTGTCCTCGACGTCCGACCGGAGCTCGCGGGAGAAGGTGGTGGTGGAAGGTGGAAGGCGCGTGGTGGTGAACGGGGGTAAAGATGGAAGACTGCGTGGCTGGGGAGTTTGCGAGAGTGAGGAGAGGTGCGGACGTGTAGCCGCGGCGCAAGGAGTGGGGGAGCAGGGCGTGGGCGGCGGGGCATGATTGACTTGAGGAAGCGAGTGTGGGTGGGTGGTGTGGGTAAGCGGTGTGTTGTGATTTGTGAACTGGGTGCTGGGTGGGTGGGACGAGATGAGAGGAGCGGGGGCATGTTAATGGACAGCACGAGGAGGCGAGTGGTGCGCAGCCATGCCTGCCCGGCTAGCCTTTTCGAGGCCCGAATGAGGGATGTACAGAGCTGAATGCTGTGCAGAAACGACTATTGACCACAGAACGAGGTGACGCGGTCGCCCGCCTTGGTGGGGATCCCAGGACCCTCCCGCAGCTCGGGGTCGTCGCACCAGCTTCCCGCTGCTGCCTCGCAGCTCGATCCACCCCTCTGCTCTACACGAACAAGACAGACGCGTACTCACAGATTCTACCGATTCAAAGTCAGTCTTCCGCAGCTTGCTTTATCGGGAGTGGTCGAGGGGCCTCTCGGCGGGTTCGAGAAGGTTACCGATGAAAAACGAGTCGGCCAGCGACGAGGATGCGAAAACGAAGGTGAACGAGGCGGAGATTACGACGAGGTTGATGTCGAGGGAACGGAACGACCCGAATAGCAGACAACCTGCGTCGACGAATGGAATGAGAACGGAACCGAAGTGGACGGGTGGTGGATTCGAGGATCGAGGCAAACAATGCCTGGACGCTTGCGCAGACAAGAAACGGAGGCGACCGCACGCGGGTCGAAGTCTAATTAATCTGAAACACGAGTCCCAGGAGCACGAGGAACGCGCACGCTGCTGATTTTTTTCCCGGGGGTGTCTGCAGGTTCGCTCGCTGCCTTGCTTTCTTTTCCAGCTGCCGAATTGGTATTCATGTCTTTCGGAAATGTATCACAGCTTCGAAGGACTAGGGGACTTGGCGGTCTGAAGAGGTGCAGCAACGGTGTCAGTGTCAGGCTGGTCGGGAGCCGGCCTCCCCTGCGGCGGCCTCCCCTTGGCCTCCCCCGCTCATCACTCATCATGGTCTTCCGCGATCCTCCCATCCCCACCCTCCTTCATGCGTCTTCACCCCATCCTCCTCGCTGGCTCAGCGCCGCCGTCGGCCTTCACCTGCTCATCACCCTGCTCGCCATGGCCGCCTTCCCGGCCGAGGTCCTCGCGCTCATAGCCTCGCACATACAAGACGCCTTTGACGTGTCCAAGCTTTCGCTCGCAGCCCTCCGACTCCACGCAGTCGTCGAGGCCCCACTCTATCGAACCGCCGCGCTCACCGGTCAAAACCTGTTGCACTTCGTCCGCGCGCTTGAGGCGCACCCGGCGCGTGGCGCATTCGTGCAGCAGCTCGAGATACGGTGGACTGAGCCAAGGGACCGAGACCGGAATTGATATCTTCGCTCGCAAGAAGGCGCGGAGGCAGCTTCAGCGGAGCCCAACCGGATCGCGCGGGTCCTCGACGTCCTCCGCGCCGCACCAAACCTGCACCAGCTCACCTCCTGGCCCCCGCTTGAGGCCGAGGCGTTCTTCCTCGCGCTGGGAGCGCGCACGCCCCCGCTTCTCCCTGCCGGGCTCGCATCCCTTCAGGAGCTCATCCTCTGGCACGACGAAGGGAACCCAGATGGGGGCTCTACCTCCTTCAGCGTGTCCGAGCTCAAGACTCTCATAGAGACGCCCGATCGAGGCTGTAGACCGCAGAACGATCGTTTCAAAGAAGTGAGGCTGCGCAGCAGGCTGATATGGTACTCACGTATAGCTCTTGGCAGATGAGAGCAAGAGCCTTGCGAGTCGCAGGGCTATCGTGCTCGTATCGTCGCCGGTGGAGAGCGCGAATATATGCAGAAGTATCTCCTCAGGGAGGCTCAGAAAGGGGCTGATGCACATTTCGATAGGGCTGAGAGAGGGTGAAAATTTCTATGGGATGAGCTCCAAACAGGCGGGCTGGTGGGCAAGTGTCTGGCTGAACCCGGACGGTGTAGAGGCGGTCGAACTTGGAGCTCGATACAAGGCAGACAGCGTAGATCTGATGAAGTATGACAGTCAGTGAAGCGACGACTCGGGCAGCAGATGAGCGAGTGTGCGGCAGTACTGTCATGATAGCGGTCTTGACCTCGTCAAGGTCGAGTCTCCTTGAGACTTCCTCCCAGCTGCAGCAAATGGTTGGAAGAGTGAGCTTGCCCGCCCCTTTGATATAGGCAAGCACTGCGGCCGCTCTGCGCGCGATGTCGGTGGACGCGTCGGTGTCGTCAGCCATGTCGGACGCACGAGTGCTGGCCGTGAGGCCGGTGCTGGAGTCGCTCGTGATGGCAGTTGATGTTGATGAAGACATGGTGCGGTGAAACTTTGAGTGGGCAGATGAAGCACCCCCAAAGATCAATGAGAATGTTGATCACGCAGACGAATGTTCCGTGGTCGTCGAGGTTCGAAGCCGGATTTCAATTGAACTTGATCGTGTGCAGCCGAACTTCTACGTGGTGCCCGCCCGCCATGGCCCGGACGTCTGCGTGACTTATCATTCCGTAAAAAAGGAAAAGGTTTAAGATTCATATGGTAAGAGAGGTTTTCATTTTAGAAATGTACGGTCCGAGCTCGCTGCGGTGATCGCCTTTAGCTTGTCGAGAAGCCCAAGAGAAGCCCATCATGGATGTTTCTCCCAGCAGTCCTCTGGGAAGAAGCGTCTTGAAGAAGAGGAGATGTTCAAAATGAACAAAGATTTAAACGAGCCTTCTAAAGTTTTTGCTGTGAATGCGGAGCGTCGAGGAACAGTTCTACAGAATGGCGAAGACCGGGCCGAAAGTCCCTTGCAAGCAGCAAGTTCTTTTGACGGCAAGCCCTGGCTTCATAAATATTGCAAATGTGGGGTATAGATTAAAAAAAATGCAGAAAGGTATTGAGAATCATGCGGAAATATCATTTGGATGGAAGAGCACACACATCGAGTGGATTGTTATTGGCAGTGCGGAGTTGGTGCAGCGAATGTGCCAGCAAACCAGGCTCCAATTGATGCGACCTCGAGAACTACTGTCCGGAGTTCAGACCTCTTTACCAGAGAGAAAAGAATGAATCGGGGCTCCCGTCGACCTTCTTCCACCTCTCCTCCCCAAGCACTGTCCTAGCTTCGTCCGTCGGCCTCGGCTCGACGATCCGCTCAATCAAGAACCCCGCGCTCGCGATCTCGTCACTCATCCGTCTGAGCGGCCACCGATAAAGCTTGACCTTTCCCCTCCCTTTCCACTGCTGGGTGACCAGGACCGGCTCGACGTGGTACGACACTGTGCGGCTGCTGGCCCTCCTTCAGGAGGTCGAGCCAGTCCCTCGTGGGGTGGTGCACGGAGAAGACCATCCGTCCTCTGGTCAGAGCAGGCGGTGCGCGGAGGACAGGAAGGCGGACCAGCTGTCGAGGTAGTGGGGCGCGAGGGAGGAGACGACGAAGTCGAATGGCTCGTCGGATGGCTGCTGACAGAGGGCGTCGAGTGGCGTCGCGAGGTCGGCTTTGTGAAGCTCTGCGCGTTTCTGGGCGTCCTGGGGAAGAAGCTGCAGATGCTGTTAGGCGAGTCGCAGCATTTCTCTGCTGCCGTCGACGCCGACGACGCGGGCCGCGCCCGAGGAGAGGAAACGAGACCCGAGCGACATGGCGCCGCAGCCGAGGTCGAGGATGGAGAGGCCCGCGGGGTCGCCGATGAGTGCCAACATAGCTGGACGTTCAGTGTTTCTGGCAAAATTTGAGCCGATCATTTGGCTGTGAGCAACAGAAGACACTGCAACTTCGGAGCTACGCACGCGTTGTAGATGCTCGTCATGTTCTGGGAGTCGTAGATTACTGCGAAGCGGTCATACTGGCTAAGGTTTGCCATTATTGATCTACTTCCTTTACTGGAAGTCGAGACCGTTTGCAGAATGGCAAGAGAGAGTGAGACCACGAGGCCGGGGCCGTCTGCAAGGGGAGGAAGAGTCGACAAGAAGAGGGAGATCGCTTCCGATGAGTTACAAAATTTGTAGGTTAGAGCCCTACGTAATGCAACAAGCTTGGGTGGGGTAGTGGTAACCTGGGTCGTTGCCATTTGAAATCGACCCGCCCCGTGTTCGATTCACGGTTCAAGCAGTTATATTCATTTTGATTTTCACCCTCATCATTGTTGCTTTTTGTCAACGGTGAGTCAGGTTCTCTCCAATTTTGCTTATTCCCGTTACAGGCAAGGCATGAAGCCAGACATCAAAGAACGCTGTCATGCGAGTCGCAGCTGACGGCTGACGGCCCGGCGCCTCCTCAACGACGTCAGACGCGTCCGTGTTCTTCTTGCCTCTCCACTTGCACCTATCTTCACCGTTCTCGCCCAGCTTCCACTCAACCATCACCACCTCCCAGCTCACATCAACCTTACCCAAGTCCACCATGTGCGGCTCATCCAAGTGCAAGAGCGCCATCATCGCGCCCTCCGCCCTCGCCGTGCGTCTACCCACCGTATCGCTTGCTGGGCAAACCAGGAGCTCATCTCGGCGATGGGGCTGGGTTGGCGGACGACGTGCGGGTAGTGCGACTTTGGGAAGCTGACGGAGGAGTGCAAGCGGATTGTGGAGGACGGGGCGGACTGGGTGCACATGGGTGTGTTGTTCCGCTTCTTATCCTGGAGGGCGAAGCTATGCTGAACTGCTGGTTCCCAGATGTCATGGACGGGTTAGTCTAGCTGCGACTGACTGATAGCTCAAGGGGCTTATGCTGAAGCATGCGAGCTGCGCAGGCACTTTGTTCCCAACATCTCCTTCGGTGCGCGCAGCCCATCCCCGCCCCGCCATCAGAGCTGAGCTCACCTCCGCTCCCCTCCATTTAATAGGCGCACCCGTCATCGCATGCGTTCACAAGGCGCTCCCCGACCTCAAGATGGACTGCCACATGATGGTTGCTGACCCCTTGAAGGTGAACCTCTCCCGACCTCCTATTGCGAGCCGCGCCCATAGCTCACACGGCAGACTGTCTTCGGGGGCCGGCAGTGGATCGACGACATTGCCGCCGCTGGTGGGTGGCAGTACAACTTCCACTACGAAGCGACCAGTGCGTCTACTTGCCATCCCTCTGCAGTGCAACCCGGGCCGAGCTGATCTTGGCTGCTGCGGTCTGGGCGCAACGCAGACGACCACTTCGCCGTCATCCGCAAGATCAAGGAGAAGGGCATGCGTGCGGCGATGACGCTCAACCCATCCACGCCCTCCACCGTCGTGACGGACGAGCTCGCAAAGGAGCTCGACATGGTGCTCATCATGACTGTGTGGCCGGGTACGTCCTGCTTCCCCTTTGGCCGTCCCTCCATCCACCCCGGGCTGACGAAACCGAGACTCTCCCTCATAGGTTACGGCGGCCAAAAGTTCATGCCCGAGAACCTGCCGAAGGTGGCTGAGCTGCGCAAGCGCTTCCCGGAGCTCGACATCGAAGTGGACGGCGGCGTGGGGCCGAAGAACATCGACCAGTGCGCCGAGGCGGGTGCGTGTCTCTTTTTTTCTTACCTTCATTTCTCCCCTCCTTCTTCCTTGTCCCTTGATTTCCGTCGCATTCTCTTCGTACCTCCTCCTGGCTCTCGCTGACATGACTCCTTGGACCCCGCATCTCCCAGGTGCCAACGTCGCCGTCGCCGGCACAGCCGTCTTTGGCGCCGAGAACCCGAAAGAGGTCATCTCCACCATACGCGCCGCGATCGACCGGGAGCAGGCCAAGCTAGCGGGCAAGGTTTCAGCATAACGCGCTGGCACTCGTGTTTATGTCGAGATATTCTTGTCCATATCCCCGCATGTTTCGAACAATCCGCATACATACCTTTGTCTCGGTCTTCCATTTTGAGATCGTCTGTACGTCTTCATGAGATGCCAAAAGATGCCACCGCATTCGTCGTCTTTGTTTTGCCTCTTTGCATGCCCTTTCTCTGTAATGTTACCCCTGTCCGTTACTGCTCATGAACGCTACGCAACCCCCATATACACGCTACCGTCCGTAGCCCTTCCATGATTGATTGGCCTTGGCAGTGTGACAAAGCACCAGATCTCCCTCACCTCAGCCGATCAATCGCAAACCAAACGACCAGTCCGAGTCTTAGCGCTCATAGAATTTTACTGTACGAATGAGAGAGTGCGAGAGCCAAACGACGAATCGCCGAAGGGGCGAGGGAGGGAGAACGCATATTACAGACGGGCGAGCAGGGCGTGGGTAGTTCATGAGGGCAAGCGGGCGGCAGAGAGGAAGGGTATGCGTATTGGGAGACCTAGTTACGATGGGGATGATGGACAAGCCAGGAGGAGAAAACACCTCGGAACAACATGGCTGAAGAAAGACTGCTCTAGAACGATCGCAGACGCTTGCGAGATGTAAAAAGGTGAAGAAGAAAGAAAGAGGAAGAAGGAAATGAACACAGCGCAAGGAGCGACGTTGTCCGTGGAAAGAGAAGAGCCGAGAGCCAAGGGGAAACCGTGAGAGAGATTGAGAGAGAGGAGGGGGGTGGGCGACGGGCGATCCGGTCCAAGAAGGGCGAAACGGGAGGGAGGGGGAGGGAGGGGGCAGACGAGTCGACATCCGGTGACGGAGGCTCGGCGGGACAAAGGTCGACTGGCGGGCGTGTCAACTGACCGGAAGGACGGACGGAGGCACCCGCGAGCGAGCCGGGACTTGTTCGTCGAGTGTTTGTGCGGGCTCAAGAGCCCCACCTGTTCGTCCGCGCGGGCACCCGTGAGTCTGCATGCCAAGGGCAAAGGAAAAGAAACACACAGAAATCGACGCACTCGATGAACTCCCCATACATGTTGGGCCGCTCCCCGCGGACGTACGCCTCAAACGTGCGCTTGAGAACCGTCGCCCAGCTCAGGTCGCGCTCCTCCGCGTCCGCCTTCTCCTCTTCCTCAACCCCCTCGCCGGCAGCAAACGCGCGCGCGAGATCGTCCGCGTCCGCGCCCGTCTGCGGGGCCTTGGGCCCCGGGTTCGCCGGCTTCGCGTTGACGTCGCCCGCGCGGAGGGCGTCGCGCGCGAGGCGCTCGCCGGCCGCGAAGCGCGGGCCGAGGTCGGGGAAGTTGCGGTACGGGTCGAAGGGGAGCCACCAGTAGTTGTGGAAGTGGTAGGAGAAGGCGCCCTGGGAAAGAGGGAGAAGGGTTAGATTGAAGCGCGTGGGGATGGGAAGTGGAGAGCGGGGGATGTATGTACCTTGAAGAAGCCTTCAACGCCGACGGCGAGGGGGGAGGCAGCCTCCGACTTGGGCGTCTGGAAGAGGTCCTTGAACCTGCGGGACGGCAGAGACGTCAGCTAGGAACGCAAGGGGATCGGTGATCGAACCGCGGCAGACGCACTCCTTGAAGTACGGGAACGGCGGACGATCGCGCTGGTAGTACTCGGTGTTGAGCCAGGCCGGGTCGAACAGGGCGTCGGGGAGGCGGAGCAGGAGGCCCTCGGCATTGGCGTCCTTGGTGTAGCGGCTGACGGTCATGGGGTGGAAGTCGAGGCCGTTGTTGAGCGCGGTGCGGAAGAGGAACGATCCGAGCGCGCTCTTCTTGTGCATCCGGAGCACGGCCGTGTTGTACTTCTCGAGGCGCGACCAGCGGTACGCGAACGCGCCCTTCCACCCCCAGAGCTCCTCCCAGTCGCGGAGGAGGAGCGTGTCCGCGTCGAGGTACGTGCCGCCGAAGCGGTGGCAGAGCAGGAAGCGCGCCATGTCGGAGAGGACGACCGTGAGCCGGTCGTAGCCCGACTCGGACGTGGACCCTACCCGGTTGAAGAGCGGGTCGCCCTCGGCGTCGTGCTTGCCCGTCGGGCTCGGCTTCTCGGCCGCCGCGCCGTCCTCGCCGCCGTCCTCGGCCTGCTCCTCGCTCAAAGCCGCAGCGGCGGCGGCGGCGGCCTCCTCTTCCTCCTTACGCTTGGCCTCCTCCTCCTCCTTCTTGGCCTTCGCGCCCTTGGGGCTCCCGTATTTCACGCCGCCCGAGTTGAACAGCTCGTGGTCGCGCCAGTGGTCCGCGAGCTCCGGCACGCCGTCGAGCTGCTCGGTCGTGTTCCACATCCGGAATTTGATGACGTCCGCGAAGCGCTCGTGGAGGAACGGGCTTGACCACGGGTTGGCTGCGAGCGAGTCATACATATCGCGCACCGCGGACGGGTTCGGGATGCTCGCCGCCGGGCCGGGGTTAATCCAGACCCAGAACTGGGGGCGGCAGACGTTCGACGGCGGCGGGACGCCCGGCGCGTGGTGGAGGTAGAGGTTCTGCGTGTAAAGGAACGAGAGCAGTGCGAGGTACGGCTTGTCCGTGAACGGACCCGCCCAGAACATGTGGAACAGTCGCGGGTGGTCCGGGTCGCAGGGCTCGATCGTCACGCCCTTCTCAAGGTCCGACTCGAGCGAGCGCGCCGTCGCGCTGGGGAGCGTGTACAGGTGCTTCCAGCTCTCCGTTGAGCCACGGCGGACGCGGTTGCCGGCGTCGAGCCCCGCGCCGGTGCGAAGGACCTCAAGACAGTCCCGCACGTACTGGCCGGTGGAGAAGTCGCAGTGCTCCATGACGACGTCCATGTCGATCGCGGAGCCGGGAACTGGGCGTGGCGGGTAGCGGACCGAGCCCGAGCGGTCGAGCGCGCCTACGTCGTGCTCCGGCGAGACGTCGACGTGGAAGTACGCGCGCTCGGGGCCATTGTGCAGGACGGGGTAGGCGGACGCGTTGGTGGGGTAGGGCGAGTTGGAAACCTGGTTGGAGGACAAGCGCGAGCGGACGATCGGGGAAAGGGAGTCGATGGGGGGAAGGCCGTTGTTGGGGATGTTGGGCAGTAGGTGGACAGAGTCGGGCACTGCGGGGCCCCCTTCAGATAAGGAACCATTCCGAGGCGCACCTGGGTTATACGGGGTGGAAGAAGGACGCACCCTTTCTATAGCTCGGGTAGTGGCCCGCCTCGATCTCCCATTCCCACATTTTGCGTATCTCCTTCTGCGTCAAGATGTTGGTGTTGGGATCTTGGAAGGGAAGGTGGACTTCGATGTGCCGTCGCCTCGCGAAGCCCTTGACGAACCCAAGGAGGACGAACGTCGCGAGGACGGCCGCGACTGCCATGATGAGCACGGTGCGTAAGCGCTGCTTGAAGCCGCGCTCGCCGCGTCGTGCCCGGCCGCCGCCCGCCGTGGAGAGGTGAATGGGCGAGTCTAGGCGGCCCGCGAGCGCGCGCGGGACGGGGATGGGGATCGCGCGGTTCGTGAAGGGGATGGGGAGGAGGAGGACGGAGGAGGAGCGGGACTGGAGGTACTGCTTCTCGAGCACGGCGCTGCCCGGGTCGAGCGGCAGCAGCTTGGGCTTCATGAAGGGCGAGGGGGACGACGAGCCGGAGCTGGTTGCGCGGTGGGTCGGCCGCGAGGGGAACGCGAACGAGGGCATCGGCGGGCGGGGGGAGCGCGAGGAGGAGGCCTGTGCGTCCATGGGACAAGGGGAGAAGACTGTCAGTCGCTGTGGTTCTTGGCTGGCGCGGGGCTAGCCGCTGAATCGCATATGTGCCGAGACGTCCTTGCTTGAAGCGAACATCGCCCTCCCAGCCGGAGAAGAGCGCGCAGATGGTTCTCAGCTCACCTCGGTGGACACAAGCACCTTCCAGAAGGATGCTCGCAGCCTGGTGCGCGTAGAGGAGATTAAGGTGAGATGAAACTGGACTGTTTGGGCACAAGACAAGCGTGTCAGTACAGCGTTGTCGAAGAATACGTGAGCATTGCGGGGACTCGAGCGAACGGGCGAGCGAAGGAAGCCGGGGGGCAAGCGAGAAGATCCCGAGACACCGTCCTTGGCTGTGCGCCTTCTTCGCCTGAGAAGCCCAGGACGGCGTTCCTCCAGGCCCAGTTCACAGTATGAATAGATCTGATGCGCCTGCGCGAAAGCGAGAAGCACCGCGAGATTCGCCAGCGAGAGCCAGCTCGTCCCATCTTCTTCCCCCAGACGCCATGCCCGTACCACCCGCCCCCCGCAATCTTCCCCTTGCCCTCAGCGATCCCAACGCGCCCTACTCTTGCCCCCCGCAGCGCGCCCATCCAGCGCCTGCACGGCTGTGCCCAGCGCACTCGCCCCACCCTCTCACCCCCTAGCGCGCTCTATCAACCCGCGGCTCACCTTCGGACCCGCAGCAGCACCTTCCACGCTTGTCAGTCTTTCCGTCTCCAGGTCCCGGCGCGGTGGCTGGCCGGGTGAGCGAGGGCGGGGATGGGGGAGAGGAAGACGCTGGCCGGGGCGAGGACGGGGGCGAGGAGGAAGGGGGTCGAAGCGAGAGTCGAGACAGAGTCCAAGAGGCCAAACGTACGAGGAGAGGGGAAGCGGGGTCGAGGGGCCGGGGGCAACAGCAGCCCAGCCAGCCAGCGAGATTGATCGCGACTGCGGTGAGACGGGCACGCTCAAACCCTGAACGCACCGCGCACTGCATTTTTCTTAATCTTGTTGCAGAGCTTGCGTACTTTTATTTTCACTTGGGTAGTGCGCATGTTCCATGCATATGTTTGGGTACATTGCGACAAGCAAGAGATACCCGCGATAGCTGTCAGTTCACGTGACACGCGAGGCTCGACCTCCCTCCTTTTCCTTCTTCCTTCTCTCTCCTACATTTCATCTAACCCCCTCTTCCGGCCCAAAAACCTCCCATATTTCACCTCACATTTCTCATCCCACCACTACAACATTCACTAACACTCCCCTCCTCATCCTCCTCTCCCATCCTTCACTCCGCGTTACTCATCCCCTCGCCGCTGCCGCCGAGCAGAGCCCTCCGCAGCAGCGCTAGCCTCGTGGTTGCACCGCGACTCGCCGCCCGCCGTTGCACCATCATTACGCTTGTTGGCTGCGGACGAGCACAGCACAAGTTTTTTTGCCTGCATTCACTCATTTGCCTTTTTCTGGATGCAGACTGGCGTGTATCGCTATCCGGAATGAACGATTCTGCGAGCGCAATCTTCCTATCCAGAATGTCCGGGTGGACACACGCCGCGAAGGAGAAAGTGGGAGCGTTGTCAGCAGGCACTCGGCGCACGAAAATTGGGCTTGCAGTTGGCGGGTCCTGGGAGGCACCGACGATGCGACCCGCATCGGCAGGAGACTGGGAGGCACTGGTCGAAGCACGCAAATTTGTCTCCAACTTCGGATGACGCGCTCCCAGCGCACGTTCGTTGGTGTCACTTGGTGCTGACGTGCGTCGGATTCTACATTGTGCAATTATGTTGAAAGGGTCAGAAGCTGGCACTGTCACTCTGCATCAGGAAAGCGGCGTGCAACAGTAGCGGTGTACGTTCCCGACCTTGGCAAAGGATGGGTTTTGGGGGGGTATCATTAGGTTCTGCAATTTGTGCTATGCTTTTGGTGCAGGATTCATTGGGGCGATTATCTATCGGTCCCTCTTTGGGTCTGCCGTTGAAAGCGTTGCTCCATTGCTTCACGCCTGGGTACCCAGTACTTGGGTTCCCGTATCCTGGCATCTTATCTTTCTCTATTATTGACTGTAAGGAGTACAATGTCCCGGGCTGCACGAGCGAGGGTGCAAGAAAGCTGCGGTACTGCTCGGTCAAGCATCAGCAGGCTAAGCAGTGCCTTTTCCCCCTTCTTCACTTTTTGCCAGCTGCTGGCCGCCATCTGAGACACCGGAGTTGATTTAACTTGCAGTCTCTGCACGACAACCCAGCGCAAAGCAGCGGATAGCCAAAGGCGACAAGGCTCGAAGATTGCCTCCTCGCCGCCCCCGCTTGCGTCAGGACTCGAGGCTTCGAGCCGACTTCCCGCGAGGTACGCCGCGCCATTTGCGAGCGTTCCCCCAGCTGTCGCTGACCTCCTCGGGCCTTCAGCTTTCCTCTGCGATTCACACCTTTGCCAGCACTTGTAGTGTCTCGCACTGCCCAGGTAAGCCCCGCTCGCTTGTCTCGTGGTGTTTCCGCCACTCATACTCGCGCTGCACGCTCGCCCCTCTTCGCCGCGTCTCTTTGCATCCTCTTCTACGGAGCTGTTCGGACTTTGCTAAGCTGTATTGTGCGCGTGGGTGCCTCCTCGTTTAGGCTCCATGTACTGACACGGCTCCACCAGTTTTCTGATTCTACCCTGTTCTCATCGAGACGTGGACGACAGCCTTTGTGCCTTGTGCGTCTCTTCCTAAGACGCCTCGGCTTCTCGCGCTAATATTATGTTGGCGCGTAGGCCACCGCTGCTGCTGTCGTCCGAGGATCACAAGGCAACCTGTGCAAAGATGCAATGAACTGCCTGCGGTATCGTGGAATGACTGCTTGGAGACGCAGGACTGTGGAACCGATGTGCGCTGGTGGCAATGTCTACCTTTGTGAAACGTATTGGTAAAATTATTTTTAAAATTAGACAGCCTATGTATCAAATTCCTTAAAGAGAATGGAAGCGGGAAGGGATGCAGTGCCAGTAAGCGCAGTGTTTTGGGCGCATTGTATCCACACTTGACCTCCTTTGTTGCATTGTCTTGTCTTGTTCGTGACACGAGGGTCTATTATGACTCAACATTTAAAGGGAAGGCTTTCTTTCCCTCCGCCAGACTCCAGAGTCAGGTTAACCTGACGCAGCCGCTGACAGCGTGAGCGTGTTCAACTACGCGCAGCCTCTTTGTTGCATCCATTCCCTCCGACCAAATTGAATATGCCGCGTTCGAGGGCAGGTTTCCGCGGCGGGACTATGTGCGAGGTAGGACAAGAATCAACGGCTCAAGGTCCGGAATTGCGGCTCGCCGCCCAGGGATCGAGTAACTGGGGATTGTAAAGAAAGCTGGCGGTGGTCCAGGTACCGTTTCAGGACGGATGTGATTGCACAATGCACTTTGAAGTTTACCTGGAAAGACCAAGATAATTCTGCAGAGGCTTTCAAGCCGTATCCCTTTCCCATAGGTTGTGGGCGTCATCTCTCTTGAGCTCTGTCACTCTCCTTCGGTACCAACAACTCAATCGACAGCGACAGACTCGGAGAAGACAGGAAAGCGGCAGACCCAGTGGAAACCCTGAGGTAGGAGTGAATGAGAAATTGGAGGGAGACCGTCAACTGAGCGATCGAAACGAAACACACAAAAGGGGGGCGCAGGCTGGCGCAGGCAGTCGGCAAGGAGGGTAGTCAAGCAGCTCGGGAGAACACCGGCGCATCGCAGTCTGAAAGAAAGTCAAGGCTTGGTATTTTGCGCGTTAGCTCCACATAACGGTAAATTTCCTCCGTATATCTAGGCGCCATCTTTCTCTGCAAGCCACGCTTTCACGAACGCAACCATCTCGGCATGGATCTCCTTGATGTCGCGGGGCTCCTTGCTGGGGTCCTTGAGGCCGTTCCTGCAATCCCCGGACTTCGGTCAGCCACCATGCAGACAAAAACATGGAGAGAAAACGACGGACTCATCCCAATGATGGGTGCCGTGCGGAATGACTTTGAACGGCTCGGAGATGGTGTCGTTGCGCAGCGGCGCGCGGTCCGAGTGAGGCGTGGCGGGCTTCCAGGGGTCTGTGCGCCAATGATTCAGTAGCTGTTTCCCTGCAATGACGAGCTGGCCTGCACGGCGTACCGTCCTCTCCGTCGATAAAGGCGAGGCGCGAGTACGAGAGCGAGAAGTCGCCGAGGTCGTTCACCTGAGACGCAGGCACAAGAAGGCCATGAACACCAGCACAGCATGCTGAAAGAGGGTTGCATAACGTACCTCGTGGACGGCCGGCCACTCGGGCAGGCAGTAGTGCTTGCCAGGCGGATAAGACTGTCCAAGGTGGGATGTCAGCAAAAAGAGCGTTGCAATGCGCGGTCGTCACGGTGATTACCTTGTGGCAGAACTTCGAGGTCTGCGTCACATAAAGCGCTTAGCATGAGAAGAAGAATAGCTGCCTGAGTTACGCACGTAGTCCAAAGTGAGACGCTTCGAGACGATGCGAGGATACTCTGGGTCGGGCGGTGCGCCTGGGTTTACGGGACAGATGAGCTCATGGCCTGGAAGCGGACAACCTGAAAAATAACCTTGGAAGTAGCCCCACTGGATTGAGCCGGCGCACAGGTCAGCCGTAGTATCCGATGCAAATTAACCAATGTCCAGGGCGCACCTGCGTGCAGACCTGTAGTGTCTCCTTTCCATTAGATGCTGGTCTAGCTGAAAGCGACTGTTGTGGCTGACCTGGAAGCCCCACGCCCTGCCGTTGGAGAAGTCGTGCTCGTCCTCCACAAGGTCCTCCTCCCCGTACGTCCCGAAGCACTCCTCAACAGTCATGCCTTCCGGGCATTGCGAGACGACGTTCTGCAACCAGCGATATTATCAGCGGCCCCCTAGCAGATCGGTTAATCCACGCACGTCCTTGATGAACTTTCCGTAGTTGAGCACAAGTGCCGGGATGCGGATCAGACCAAAGGAGCGGTCTCGGTTGGGCGTGGAAAGGGCTGCGCAGAAGTCTAGGATGTGCACATATTTTGAGTACGTGCTGGCAAACGAGGAGCGAGGGACAGCAACCAACCGTCAAAGACCGTCGAGCTGACTGCGGGGTCCCAGTTCCTGGACTGCACCCCGCCGAGTGGGGAGGAAATCACGTCCACGAAGTCGGTGTTGTGGCTGAACGATCGCGTGGCCTTAGCTGAAGCCGGTCAAGCGATGCGAGCGTGAAAGGTGCTCACGAAAGGTCGCCAAGACCGAAGACGCTCTTCAGAACTGATGCATATGGGACAGAATCAACTCGGATGCGAGACTCTGCAGTGGGAAGCACAAGCGTGCCTTTGTGAGGGAGTGACACGGGCAGGTCAAGAACCGTGTCGATAGCCAGGATCGCTTCCTACACTCCGTGAAGTTAGTCCTGGGAACACCTAATATGAGATAAATGTGTAGCCTCACTTGAAGGTTCGCGATGCACTCAGGGTCCTGGTTGGTCCTGCAGGATTGTCCCCCAGATTAGGTGCGGCTTCGTAAAGAACGCCAATCACACGTACCGAATGATGTCCATGTACTGCCAGTAGAGCACGTCCGCGTGCGTCACAGCTATATTAGCAGGTCAGTCTTGTGTACCAAGCTGCAGGACCCACGGCAACCTACCGCTGGATGCGATGCCGCCGAACACGAGGTCCGGGTAGAGCTTGCGCATGTGCGCCGCACGCGCACCGGCGTAGCTGCCGCCGTAGTCTGAGCACCATGAGAGTGTCAGTCCATTGGATGAAGTGCACAAATATCCCACTAACAGATCCACCGCGTTCCGTCGGCAGGCGAAAGCGAGTGCGAGATGCCGCGCGGCTTGACGTGCTTGATGAACTCGGCAGAGTCTTGCAGCGCCAGCGAGTTGTTCAGGAATCTGGAATTGTTGGGAGATGAATGGGCTTCGGAAGTAAACATGTGCAGCGTGAACACGCACCGGAGGTTGTCGGTCGAGAACGTCTTGACCGGAATCGACTTTCCGTAGTAGCTGTACAAGTTCAGGGTGAGCACAGGCGCCCGGTGTGACGGCGACTAGCATACCGGTGCTCCAGAACTATCGCAAGACCGCCGGTGACCTCCGCTAGGATCTTGATGATGCCATGGTCGAGGAAGGGGAGGCGGTCGGCTGCGAAGATTGAGTCTCAGAGCAGATCTATGAACATCTAGAGAGCTGATGGGGGAGCCTCACCACCAGACGTCTCCCCTCCGTCAAGAACGAGCACTATTCCATCCGAAGCAATCCGTCAGCCTCGCCGTACAGCTTCGTGAGGTTTGCTCGCCGGGCGTGAGGCGGGTGGGCACTCACCCGGTCCTCCAGGCTTGTAATATTTGTCGTTGACCCAGTAGCGTTGTTCAAAAGTCTATAGCAGGGTTATTGATGAGTTTCTCCCCCGAACATACGATAGGTACGGATAGTCGCCACGCACAGCGTTCGAGTGCTTATCGAAGTGATTCACCCGCTGCTCGAAGGTCTGCGCAGGATAGAGATCCTCCAAGTTCTCACCCCTCTGCCCCTGGAAGACGAGACCTGCGCGATCGAAATCTTCTTGCCTGTGTGCAATTGCAAGAAGTCGAGATATGAGCTCAAACGAAATCGAGCGATAGGCGTTTCACGAACGAACGCCTTCAGTGCTGTGCGAAGCGCGGGATGCCTTGCGAGGAACTCCCGCGATAGAAATGCGCTTGTGAGCGGGGTCAGTAGTAGGAGTGGTGCGAGTTGTTTGAGTATCATTCTATGAGGGTATGATGAAGGCGATGATAACAGAGCAAGCTGCAAAATGTGGGCTTCGAACTCGTATCAGGGGCGAGGCAGGGGCGTCCGAGCGCACCACGCGGCTCGCTCAAGGCGCGTCCGGCGCAAGGGGTGGGCAGGAATCCCCCGCGCGGTCGAGACGCGTCGCAATTGCCGACCGCCTTCGCGTCTTCTTTATTAACCACCACCAGATGCAGCATGGCGAAAAGTATGGTGAGTGCGAGCTTGCTCTCTATATAAATAATTATTGTTTTACACGGGCGCACTCCGGGCCCACCGCAGACACCTCCTCTCACCCTCATCGTTGCCGCCACGCTCACGAATGGAATCGGCAAGGCCGCGACCCTTCCCTGGCGTTTGCCCAAGGAGATGGCGTACTTTGCCAGCGTCACGTCCGCGGCGCCTGAGGGCACGACCAACGCGCTCGTAATGGGACGCAAGGCTTGGGAGAGCATCCCGCTAAAGTTCAGGCCGCTGAAGGGGAGGCGGAACATCGTCGTGAGCAGGGACGACAAGTATGGCCTGTGCGTGTATCTCCCTCTTTGCTTTGTTTGTGTCGTGATATGCTGAAGGCAGGTGCTACAGCGGTTCAAACGCTGCCGATTCCCATCTTGCGTCTTCCATCTCTTCCGCACTCGCGCTTCTACAAGATCCCTCCCACTCTCCGCCCACCCACCGCGCTTTCTCGATCGGCGGTTCAGATATCTACCGCCACACGCTGCCTCTTGCCGAGCGCGTACTCCTCACGCGTGTGCTTAGTCCCGCCTTTGAAGACTGCGACGTCTTTTTCCCGGAGCTGGGCAGCGAGTGGATCAGGCGAAGTCATGACGAGCTGGAGAGCTGGGTCGGCTTCGAGGTGCCGCGGGGTGAGGTGGAAGAGAAGGGCGTCAAGTACGAGTTCCAGATGTGGGAGAGGGCGGCATGGGATGGAGCTCGGGAATACCATTGATTCTCGGGCGGCTGAACATGGCGTGCAAGATCACTTCGTCGCAGCGAGGCTCACTTGAGCTTTTATGCCGCTGGCCTCTCATAGCTCACGTCATAATGCTTGCTTATCTTAACGGCCCATCCATCCACGCTAATCAATGACACATTGCCGTACTCGGTTCGATCGCACATCGGCCATGCTCTTGCGCGTTCGCTTTGGGAATGTCCCTTTGGCTGCCGGTGTTCTCATGTCATTCGACCATTGAGTTCTTCATATAAAGCTACTGGACATTGACACCTCAAAATTTTCCACCTCACGGATAAACACACAGCCCCTACCTGCGCTGCCTCGTGCTGCACTGAGCCTCAGGACATGACACGTTAATGAGGCAACCCTGCTGTCCTCCGTTTCGCAGCCAACTCACATCTGCACTACCTTTACGGGATAGTCCTTAGTCAAATTGATTACGATTCCATGCGTGTCCGTCATATACAGCAAAGCAAGAGACCTGCGTCCAATGCGGAACTTCGCATGGATCAGATGCCGCCGAACCCGCCCAGGCCGCCGCCGAATCCACCAAGGCCCCCATCAAAGCCTCCGCCGAAGCCACCAATGCCCCCATTGAAGCCGCCGTCGAAGCCGCCAAAGCCGCGGCCGCCGAATTGGCGCTGTGATGGAGAAAAGCCGCAGCGTGAGGCTCCGTGAAAGTCCCACACGGCCAGGAATGGAGCTTACCTTGTTATGATCCTTCTTCTTGTGATCCTTTTTCTTATGTTCTTTCTTCTTGTGCTCCTTCTTGTGTTCCTTCTTATGACACTTGTGCTCCTACATCACAAAAGAATCTGTCAGCGATCTCTTGCTGCCTCCTTCTGACAGCGCAGCTGCACGCAACCGCCTCACCTTCTTATGCTTGTGCTCCTTCTTGTGCTCCTTTTTATGCTCCTTCTTTCCGCCCCTCTTCTCAAACTCAGTTTCCGCCCAGCGCAGGCGCCTCGCCATTGGAGATGCCACGAGGCGCTAGTGCGTGCTCGCCCGTCTGGCCCTCTGCGAGCGGCGCAGCCAGCGCGAAGGTCAAGGTGGCCGCGAGGATGGTGAGAGCAATGGGCATGCGCATTTTCGGTAATAGGCCTTTGTTGGAGAATGGAGGGTGGCTGTGAGTAACAAAGGACAAAGTGTTAGAGCTATGTCAACGCAAGCTTATCAGCAGCCGATAGTAACCCTGCTCTGCACAACTCTCCTGATGTCATATATAAACCAACACCCTGACCACCGCTCGGGGTAATACTAAGGTATTCCGAGTTCTCCTTTCAGGCTTTTGGCTCCTTGAGCATGAGTTCACGGGTTCAGGTGTTGCTGCTTGCTGGACTGTCCCTGAAGTACTTTACAAACGCGTCACGTCTTCCAATGCCCGTGACCATCGCGCTTGCGCCGAAGTTCATAGGAGAAGAACCAACTCAGAATGCTATAGAAATGGTAGCAGAAACGGAACATGGTGGTAAACAGGGCGATGGACCGGACGAAGACGCTTGGGCACAGGAGCTAATGGTTTCGATCACATCAAGACCGCTTCGGGTCAGCCACTGGGGTCAGCCACTGCATCCAACGCCTTGACCAGGGGAGACGCCAGTTGAAGAGAGACTCTATTTAAGCCGATTTTTTCACATATGCTCTATGAAGAGGTTCTGTAAGTGCATGTGCTGTCCAGCTTGGGTTCATTGCTCAGAGGGTAAGTCACTGACCTATATTTCAACCGTTCGCCCTTTAATTTGTACAGCCTCCAGCACCCCCAAGCAAAATACGCCAGCTCGAGGGTCAGGATTGCGTCTGCCCTTTCCTGGGTCACCTTCGGTGCCAGCCGAGCGAGGAGCCCCGCAAGCGGTGAGGCCGCTGATGATAGTGACGGGCCCGCCTATCGGGTTCCCCGCCGTCGCCATCGCGACGTCGACCGCGAGAGAAAGATGAGGGCCAGGACAGTGCAGGGTCTGATGTCCGCAGGGTCGTTGTTGGCGGCCGCACTAGTTTTGGAGACTCGTGGGACGGCGTCCGCATGGGGGCGCGGTCGACGGTGTCTTGTCAACGGGGTCGGCCATAGAGGTGGGAGGCGGGTAGAAGCGGTCGGGATGAGGTGTACGGGCCGTTCAGGCAGGCCGATGATGAGGGTGAGGGGAGTAGATACAACTGCGTGCACCTTCCACACCTCAGTACGCGTACTCGCCGGCAGTTCTAACTTCGCGGACTGGAGCTGGATAGCGTTCGTTGCGTGTATGCATACTACCAGCCTCACGACTTGCTTTCACACTTTCGAAGGCAACTTTACCTTCCTTCCAGAAGACCTTTGGTGCCAATATGTGGAACGCCACACATACACATGCGCTGTGTGCTTAATCATCGAACTTCAACTGAAGGTCAAGATCATGATCCTCGACATGTCTGCCTTCTCCGCCAGCCTCTGCGTGTAAGTAGTTCACAGCTTCGCTCCGATGACTTGTGGCCTCTTTATACAAGTTTCTATGCAGTTTCCCCTCAAACAAGAAAATGGAGGGCAGGACCAAGCCGATGGAGGTCGGCAAGTACAGCCACGTCTCGCGGGGCACCGCAATGTGATATCCTATGGTACTCGTTATTTTCGGCCTTTGGCGCTACATCGTATGACATTTTCGATGTATTTGTCCTGGAATGATGTTCACTGGCAAGCTTCAGAAAAGAATGCAGTTCGAGAAACAGTTCTGCCCACTTCAGCGCAGTCGAGGCCGGTGATGCTGCGGAACGGCTCATTGTGCCTGGCGCATTGATCGCGAGGCGGAGCGACATATATGAATCTTGCAGCGATCACATCCCGCGCGCCGAGGTCCTTGGAGGTCGGCTTCGGTTCTTGCATCATGCAGATGGCTGACAGGCCGATGATTATGGGGAGCACGAGGAGCTGGACGAGCTCCATCCTCTCGACACTCATCTTCTCGTCCCCTGGCGGTGGTCCTGCCCGCGTGTAAACCACCCTTTTCGCTTGTTAAATCCTCTGTATACCGGCAACGTCAACCTAGACGTCTACCCACACTCGTTTTACAATACACTTCGACAGTCACAGCCCCCTTCGATACCCGCATCGATACTCCGCGTTACGACCCCGGCTTCGACGCGTTTCTTCGATGCACCGACTCACCCTCGTCTTCCTCGGCCTTCTAGGCCTCCTCGCCTTGGCCTCGTACGCGTCCGCTTGTTATCACATTGTGGAGTTGGCTAAGGTCCTTTTCTTGTCGTCTCAGCGCCAAGCACATCCCCGCCACTCACCGCTCCCACAACTGTTCCGTGCGCCCGGCACACTTCGGCGCCCGCGTTCCCCTCCAGGCCCGCGAGCAGGGCGCCCTCCCTCGCCGCAAGAGCGGCAAAAAGAAGCGCGCTTGCAAGCCGCGTCCTACGACTTCCTCGACGGCCAGCTGGGCCGCCCCAACCACGACGAGCACTACCGGATGGGCGCAGCCGACCTCCACGAGCACGCCGTGGGAGCAGCCGAGCTCGAGCACTCAGGAGTGGACCCAGCCGAGCTCGAGCTCGCAGGAGTGGACGCAGTCCAGCTCGAGCTCCCAAGAGTGGACCCAGCCGACGGTCGAGCAGCCAGGACTGGAGCCAGCCTAGCTCGACCTCCAGCTCCGAGGCTGCCACGGAGACCCCTGCAAGCTCCGGCTCCGGCAATAGCGACAGCGGTCCGTGGAGCTCGGCCATGACTTTCTATGCCTCCGTGAGTCGAAGTGTCGTTTGTGTTCCTTCAAGGAGGGTGAGCTGACTAGATAGATACAGGGCCTCAACGCCTACGGTTGGACGCAGTGAGTATTTCTTATTGTCTAGCGTCCCTGTGCGACGACGTTAACTGGGACGCGCTTGTGAACAGCAACGACGGCAGCATGGTGCGCTGTGGTTTCTGATATTGCAGTCGTTGGCACACGCTGAGGATAGGGCTGTTTCTTCACCTCCTGCAGATCGCAGCGGTCTCGATGGATCTCTTCGACAACTATTCAGGTATGGCGGGTTGACCTCAGCCTCAGCCCTCCGGACACGCCCCTCAGTTGCTCACCCGTTCGACCTCTACCTGCAGGATATTACTGGGCCACTTCCGTTAACAAGTATGTACATTGTGATACTCCAACCGTACTTTCCGCGGCAGTTGCTGATCGCATCGTTCCACAGCCCTGTCCGTTAGGCCCTCCGTTGGCCCCAGCGGGATAGATCTTGTGCCAGCCGACTGACAACTTGCTACAGATCTGCGGCCAGAAGATCAAGGCTACGCTCTCCGTTGGCGGTCTCACCAACACGGTCGAGGTGCAGGTAGCAGATCGTTGCGAGGGGTGCGCTTACGTGTGTGTTGTCACTGCTCTGCGTCTTCCCAACTCCGCGTTTCCGCTCTGACCTTCCAAACCCCCTGTCAGCGCGACCTCGACTTCTCGGTCTGTCCAGTCTCACCGATTAACCGGCGTGGACGCTCTTACACGGACCGTTTATGCAGACCGGCGCGTTCCTGCAACTCGTCAACGGTATCGAATACTCGGGGGCATCCGGCGAAGGTATTGGCCGCATCACGGCCGGCGCCGGTTTCTCCTGGGAGTGGGCTTGATTCGACCCCCCCGTCTTCTGAAGATTTTCCTCCTGTACAAGTCATTACTCTACAATCTTGATATGCTCCCTTTTTTGTGGACGTCGAGCTTTCGCAACCGCTTTCCGCTGCGCTTATGCCTCTAGCTGGATCTTTGCTACTCCTTTTTGTCATTCTAAATGTTCTGCACTTAAGTAAAGTACATCATTTAACAACTTGCCAAAGCAGAGTAGAGATTGGCAGAAACGAGAGGCAGTGGCAGTGGAAGAGCGGCGGCGGGTGCTGCCGGGTCAGGACAGGCCGGGAGGAGGTGGAGATGGACGAGAGGGAGGGCACGGTCGACGGGTTTGCGTTGCCGGACAAGAAATGGGAGCCGCGCTAAAGGCAAGGGGAGAAATGGGGAAAGCGGGAGAGCAAGAAGCTCTAGGATGACGAGGCGGAGATGAGGGTCAGGGTGGTCGGACCGTGATTGCCCGCCCCTAGCGGAAGAAGACGGGAGGACGCTGCTTTGACGAATTGTTACGAGGCGGATACAGGCTACGGATCTGCTGAACATATAACACCGCCGATTGTGCTTGCATTCTGCGTGAAAGATGGGCACTCGCGATGGGCGGCACACCCGCAGTTCCCATGGCCGAACGCGACGCATTCTGGAAGACAAGATGCCCGTACAGGTCCTCCCGGACAGACAGGGGGTTGATATCGTGCAGTCTAATAATGTGCGCAGGTCGGTGCTCCGAGTGTTCGTTTCAAGGAGGTATTGTTGGCAGGAGCGCCTCCGCAGCGACGAGTTGCTTCTGTCGATCTGGCTCGAGCTGCGTCCTCAGCTTCCTGATCGGCGTCCTCAGGCTGTCTACGTTCATGTTCCCTGTTGTCGCTTTGGCGTTCCTTTCCAGCTCAGACTGTTTCTCGACTTCTTGTACATTTTCGAAACCTTCATAGTCCCATGGAGGACAATCAGTAGAAATGCTATGAACTCGGCCCCCTTGTTGTTATTCTTACACTTACAGCGGCCGGTACTTGATACGTATATTCGACCCAAAATTACATCCCCGGACAGCGCAGTTCTCGGTGCCTTCTTCGGCACACAACCTTGATATTGGACCACTTACACAAGTAATAATAGGTTTCATCGCGTTCCTTAATAGACAGACGGGGCTGTTCTTTCTTTAACCTCATTCGGACTCGACTAGTGCCAGCAGCTTCGCTCTTCCTGCCCTTTACCTCTTCCTCGCCGGTCTCCGCTCACCCTTCTCACATTCTAATACGGTTGGACTGCTCGGATACTTCTACTCATAAACAGACCAGCTACAACTAATCGTCACACACTCGCTTCATCAACCAACAATAATGTACTCGCTCGCACTTGTCCCTCTCCTCGCCGCTGCAGTGCGGGGGCAGGTCACGGCTACGGGCAGTGAGTCCACCGAAACTGAGTCCTCTCCTCCCTCACGATATTCATTGTGGTGGTTCTTTTACAGCCCAAGGTGTCACAAATCCTCCCGCTGCGACCATGGGCACGCCAGTCAACCAGACGTCGATGGCTCGACTGCTGTCCGTCAACAGCGTTGATGTGAGTCGGATGCAGCTCGATACTTCAAAGGACGGAGTTGACCCCGTTGCCTTCAAATAGGACTGGTGTCTATTTGCTCCCCCCAGTACCGGCGACACCATCGGCGACACAGAGGCCATCGAGGTCGCATGGTGCACAAAACCCCGCAACAACGCTCGGGTCATCCCTGACGGCACCATCTACGCTGCTCACTTTGTTCGCTGGTTTCCCTTCTCGTCCTGATGTCGCTGGACCAACTCAACACCTTGTCCTCCAGGTCACGACCGACTTCTATGTTCAGGTCTCGGCTATCGGCGACTTCACCAACGTCAACCTGAAAGCTGGTGACTACGGTGGCGAGCTCGACCCGCACGGTGCAACCGGCGCTGGTAACCCCGTCGGTGGCAACGTCACCTCGAACGTCACCGGTGAGGATGTATCTTACCAAGAGTGGATGGTGCGTGCACAAAGATGTCGGTCGCAACGCCTCCCAACAGTCTCTGACATTTGGTCGGGCCTGCAATAGAGCTATATCTCCGACACAATGTTCTGCATCCGTGTCTGCACCAACGAGAACTCGACTTACTCGGCTGCTGCTATGTGCGAGCACAAGGTATGTCGGCTCTCATTCTCATCCGCCTTACTCCAGCTGAAGTGCGAGCGGAAATCAAGCTCGACGAGATGGGCTGCACTTTCGTCATGCCCGGTGACTACTCCAACGGCACCTTCGACTCCTGCGAGGCTGATGTCGCGTACCCACCTGGTAATGGGTCCTGTTATATGCGAGATTCAAGTTTAAGAGCTCAAATCTACATGCTCAGGCTGGTACCCCATCGTCGAGGGCGGCTCGACCTCGTACTCGGTCTTTGCTCAGTACTTCACTGGCGCATACACCCGTGAGTTTTGTTTGGGGAGGCCATGCTTTAGAATACTCACAACGATTTATATTCAACTACGGCAGAGGACGGCACTCTGGGTAAGTTGTCCTGAAGCAAGTAGCTGCCACCATGAACCCCAGACTAACGAACAGTGGCGCAGTCGGTTACACTGTCGGTACCACTGCCACCCCAACTGCGCCGTTCACCGTTCCCTCTTCGTCGTCTTGCACACCTGTCTCGACCATCTCCAACGGTATCGCTTCTCTTGCTGTTGGGAACGCGCCATCTTCTGTGAGTACTCCTTAAACCCCGCATCCGCATCTTCTGACCCGTCTCCGGCTGCCTCTTCCTAGGGCTCCAAGAGCTCTTCCAACTCCAAGGCGACTGCCGGCTCCCAGAATGCGTCTGGCAGCAACACCGATGGCGCCAGTGGGGCCCGTCGCGTCGCACTCTTCCACTCCGACGCGCCCATTGTCGGCCTTGGCGTTGCCGCTGGCGTTGTCATCATGTCCGCCGCGGTAATCTTCCTCTAAGATGGGCTGCTTTCTTGGGGCTTGTTATCTTGTGTCTCCCGTACTCGCATGCTGCATACAATTCTCCCGTCGCTCTGCACGGGTTTCATCTTTTCTTTCCGTTCGCCAAACTAAAAATTCCTAGACAGCATTCAAGGTGAGGTGCAAGGGAGGCGCAAGGGAGGTGTTGAGCTTTGCACCACTTCGAGAAAGTGCAATGTCCGAAGTACTTGGTTTGAAGCTACACGAAAGAGGAGGCATATGGCCCGTCTACGTGAAGGCCTGTCCTTGCGTTGATCGTCGACCGAACAGCGCAGTACGCACCTCGCAGACCTGCCCAGCCATCCCACATACTTCGTTGGGAGAAGGCCGTCCGCTTCGAAGGCCCATTGAGCACTATTGATCTGTACCAAATGAACGAAAAATGGGAGTTCACTCTACATACCGTGTGAAGGTAGTGAACCACAGGCAACAAGCTTCCAGACGTGCGTGCATCAGTCCAACTTCTTGCTGTGCAGACAGGGACTCTCGTGGTACATTTTGTGATACGTTAGCTCTGAATGACCGGCATTATGCAAGTACGCAAGCGCAAACCTGCGTAGATCTCTGCGCTCTGTGATCGGCAGACGCATAGGATATTTACAGCGGGTTGGCTACCCGCTAACTCAAAGTCCCAACGTCTTCGGGATGAGGTTGGATGATGTCTGGACTCTGGTTGTACTGCCTGTACTGTACAACCACCTGCCTGTACTGTACAACCAGACTAGTCGTTCTCTTCTCAAGCCAGAATTGAAAAGGGAAGGAAGCGGAACCAAGCACAGCGGCATCAAAAGTGGTAATTTTAGCAGACTGCGGGAGGAACAGGAACGCGCGACGTTTGGCACAGTGCACGAGGTGCAGCGTGGGCGGCCCAGAACAATACAAAGGACTATTACAAAAGTTGAAGCATATAAAAGCTACGGATGCTTGAACGCGGTCGGTTCCTCGGCAGGCGCCCCTGGGAAGGCCGATTCCAAAATAGGCACAGCGAGGAGGCTGTTCCTTTCTTTACACAAGCTGTGGACCTCGTCGATCCAAACCACCTTCCCCCTCAGTCCGCTGCTCTCTCCTTCTCGCTCACTCCTCTCTGTCCTAATATTAGCTTTCTCTCTCTTGTTTTCCCCTTACACTACCCCCCGCCGAGCTCCCTCCGTAGCTTCACAGCCAACGCACGCTCGTTCAGCACGTACAATCGCCATGCACTCGCTCGCCTTCGTTCCCCTCCTAGCCGCTGCCGCGCGCGCCCAAGTCACCGCCACTGGTAGTAGGTCTTTCTTTCTTATACAAACAGGGAAAGGAGGCATTAACCGTCGGAACAGCTATGGGCGTTTCGAATCCTCCGGCTGCGACCATGGGCACGCCGTTTAACCAGACATCGATGGCTCGATTGCTTTCTGTTAACAGCGTTGATGTGAGTCCCGGGCATTTTTGTTTGAGCTCCCTATGGTGCACAGGACTGGTGCCTGTTCGCCCCTCCCAAACCTGGTGACACCATCGGCGACACTGAGGCGATTGAGGTCGCATGGTGTACGAAGCCTCGTAACAACGCTCGTGTCATCCCCGACGGCACAATCCACGCTGCCCACTTTGTGAGTCGGTTTACCTTTTCTTCCCGATACCCCTCCGCTTACCCTACCGTGATGCTTGTAGGTCAAGACCGACTTCTACGTGCAGGTCTCTGCGATCGGCGACTTCACTAAGGTCAATGTCCAAGCGGGTGACTACGGCGGTGAGCTCGACCCTCACGGTGCGACCGGCGATGGCAACCCTGTCGGTGGCAACGTCACCTCGAACGTTTCTGGCCAGGATGTGTCTTACGAGGAGTGGATGGTATGTGCTCAAAGCCTGCCTGACAAAACTGCAACTGTAATATGGCTGACATTTTACCGGCGTGTTTGACAGAGCTACATCTCTGACACGATGTTCTGCATCCGTGTCTGCACCAACGAGAACTCCACTTACTCGGCAGCTGCCATGTGCGAGCACAAGGTGTGTTGATTGTTGTCTTCAGCATTTGTTGGAACAGTTCAAGCTCACTTCGCCATGCAAATTCAGCTTGATGAGATGGGCTGCACACGTTCGTGATGCCTGGCGACTACTCGAACGGCACGTTCGACTCTTGCGAGGCTGACGTTGCCTACCCGCCTGGTACGAGGGCTTCAGTCTATGTACATTTTTCTGGCTTCAAAACTGACATGCAGCTCATGCACAGGCTGGTACCCTATCGTTGAGGGCGGTTCGACCTCGTACTCGGTCTTTGCGCAGTACTTCACTGGCCAGTACACCCGTGAGTAGCTTGTGCGAGGGATGGGTACAAACCAGTTAGCTGAGAGCGTTACTTTTGGCATGCGGCAGAGGACGGTCTCGGTAAGTTGTCTCAGAGAAAGCACAGCCCTGATTTTTCCGCCTCACCACCAACCTTCTTCGCAGTCGGCTACACCGTCGGTACCACGGCCACGCCGTCTGCGCCGTTCACCGTTCCCTCTTCGCCGTCCTGCACGCCCACCTCTACTATCTCAAACGGTATCGCTTCCCTCGCCGTCTGGGGCGTCAGCTCCTCCGTGGGTTCCTCCTCCCGCCATACCGCTTCCTCGTCTGCAGCATCCACCGAGACGTCCTCTTCTCCTTCTACCACGCAGGGCTCCTCTATTAAGGGCTCGTCCGGCTCCAAGGCCACCTCCGGCACCGGATCCAGCTCCTCGACCAAGGGTTCCAACGCCGCTGGCCGTGTCGCGGTCTTCAACGCCGACGCTCCTTTGGTTGGCCTCGCGGTTGCCGCTGGCGTCGTGGCTCTCTCCGCGGCTGCTATTGTTCTTTAGGTGCAACCTTCACATCCATTATATCCCTTTATATCTATGTTATACGCTCCCCATTCTCTCCTCGCATTTGCATACCGCATGTTTTCGGTTTCTGTTACGCATGGACTCTCTCCCCGTCATCCGTCCACAACCCAGAGTCAAACATAGACTGCATTACTCCCGTCCTGGGTACCGGCTGTGTGTGTTTCCTGTACTGTCGTGGGTTCGCGAAGTGCGCTGAAAGGGAAGGCAGCGGCGCCGTGAGCTTGCTCAGAAGCGGCCGGAGGATTTCGCTGCCGCTGGTGTAGTTGTGGCTCAGCCTGCCGCGGCGGTCCAATTAGACACCCACTCTCACTTCCCGCTGGTGTATGCAGCTTCCCAGTCTGTTGATCCTCACAAACTTTAGTGTTCCACCCAGTTGCTCATCACACCCAACGCACGCTGGCGTAGTCCGAATCGTCATGCATTCATTCATCGTCCTGCTCTCGGCCAAGTTCCTTCTTGCTACCGTACCGTGACGACTGGTGCTTTACGCACGGGCAACTCAAGTTTCAGATAGCCGCATTGCCAATCTGTTGCAGCGCCAGGCCAGTATCACGCGATGATCAGCAGAGACTCTGCAGATCAGTGAGCGCAGCGATGATTTCGTGTAGATCGTGAGAGCATCATAATGACTAGGTCGTGGCATTAGATAGTGTGTATGAATCCGTGTACCAAGCTCCACCTCTAGGCAACCATCGTCAGACCACCCGCCCAATCAGCATAGCATGAACATCGCCCGCGTGGTGTCGCACTCCCTTGTGAAGCGGAGGAGGGTGCGGCAAGTGCACCGATGCAGGAGTGCGGGGGGAGACGTCGGGTGATGAGTCCGGCGTGTGGTCATCGCTCGCAGTCGCGCTCGTTGAAGGTGTGAGGTGAGGTGTCGGCGGTAGGCAGTTGGTGGGAGGGGGAAGGACGTGGGGCGGGACGAGCGTGGAGGAGCTGGTGGAAAGCGCGCGGAGAAGGCCGTCTATCTCGCTCTGCTGCACATCGATGTGCATGTCGAGGTGTGCAAATAGCTCGCGCTCCACTATAACACAAGCGTTAGAGTCAATGCATGGGTACAGCGAGGCGAGTAACGTCGTTGCCTACGCACTTTGATTTACGTCCTTTATGGTCAACGTGCTCCGCGTCGCGACAGACCAGGAGGCGGACGAGAAGTTCTCGTCGCAGTGGTACTTTGACGAGAGCATTACAGCCGCAATGAACAACCTGTACCCGCAGGAGCCTGGGCCGGGGGTCGAGGAGCGGGTTAGGCCAAGTTTCGGAAACGGGCCAAGTTTCGGAAACGCAAGAGTGGAGGGAAGACACGCACCTCGAGCGGAAGGGTGCTTTTGTTTCAGCCGCCGAAGCAGGACGAGGCCGGCGAGAGTGACAGGGTGTGGCAGTTGGGTGCGGTACAGGGTGTAATCTATCATGGAGGCGAGGGAGCGCGACCCTGCCGTGGGCGTGGCGGGGCAGGAGAATAGGGTGGTGATGATTGCCGCGGACAGAATCGCGATTGGGCTCGGTCGTCGGCGCGTGGAGGATGATGAGCAGCATGCCCTTGTAGCTGCAGCACGTTTTTGATGAGAGCATGAGGGGAAAGGGGTGTAGGACTTGGACGACATCGTGATGGGCGTTACGGCTCGTCGAGAGAGGCGGGGCGGAGCGCGAGGCGGCTCGATGAACATTCGGGTGAGAACCACAAACGATCAGTCGAAGGAAGAGAAAGGTAAATAATGTGAGCGATGAGCAGCATGATGGCAGTCAGTCCGTCTCATATGAGTCGGCACGTGCCGGGAGGAGAGCGGGCGGAGCGAAACGGGCAACGCCGGGGATATCAGCGAAACGACATCGAATCGGATTAGCGACGGTTGATCTACGACCCGGAAACTTGGCCAACGTCAAGGCCATCGACCGCTTGGGCGTCATGAGTAATCCAAACTGCGGTAGGCGCAAAAGGGCCCGCCCACAGGCGAGTCTGTGAGCCAGCGAAATGAGCGTGTGAGCGTAGGGGAGCGAGGGGCAAAGCATGTGCGCGGTGGCGCGCCGGTCGAGGCGAACCGGTGGAGGGTTGAAGATCGACTGCCTTTCGAAATGACTACATTTGATACTGACTACTGACGCCACTCTGCTAATGATCAGCGAGTTGATAGTGCGTTTCAATGCCACGGCGCATAGCGGGGCTTTTCGGGCTGTTGCTTTGGGCAGCAGGCGTGCTATGACGTTGATTGCACGGACGTACAGCCGCCTTCAACAGCCAGAAAGGGGAAAGCAGCAGTCCTGATGTCCAGGATGAGCTCGGTCGCTGCGCTTGCTCGTCTTCAATTTGCGTCAAGAGCGACGGCCGCGATAGCACGGGTAGCGGCCGTCTGATATGATAGCGCGATGAGGGAGGCCCCCTTTACTTAAGCTTCACCTCGGACATGTCCGGCTCTTCTCGCAACTGAGCCGGCAAAGTAGGTACATTCAACTTGCATCAACGCGACTTTTGGGGTCGGCATGGGCAAGGAGTGACGAGTCGTTTGGGAAAGTCATGCGCATCGCAGACGGGGCACCGGTGGCTTGTCGACAACGTGCAAGAAACAATCATGTGCAATTCCGCCCCTCAGTGGGCAGTCCGGTTCTTCGCTGGGATCTGGCAAGAGGGTTTTTTTTTTTTTTTTTTATATTTTTTTTTTGGAAGGAGAGCATTCGAAGCAAGAGTGGAACAGGACAGCATAGAATGCAGAGAGACAGCAGCGAAGCACGACGTTGTCAGTCGAGCAACTCCAACTTCGCCGGTGCTCGACACACAGATATGGAATCTACAGAATGTGTGCTCAAGATAGGGCGGCAGGTGGTGCAGAGCAGAAGGCGGGTGAGAACGGAAAGAAAGTGACAGTGGCAGTACGTCGACAATGTCCAGATTGGGGCCCTAACCTGTCAATGTGAGGTGTAGTTCGCCCAGCTCCGCACTCTGCCGATAGAACGTCCACGCCCATGTTCAGTACCAGTTTGCTCAGATATGTATCCACAGGCGCAGCGAGCTACACGTGTATCGTCGTTTGACCAGAAGCACGCCGCAACAAGACTCTCAGGTGGAGTCGACGGGTGAAAGCGCACGAATACATTCAAGTTGTCCGTCAAGGGATGTATTGCCCTTCCCGTGCAATTTGCATGTACAGTGCGAACAACAGCCAACGTCGTCCTCAAGCGGCCCCTCCCTTGGAAAAGGACTAATGTCAAAGAAGTCGCCAATTCCACTGCCAGCATCATTCACCAGCTTCCTTTCACCTTGATCTCATCCCCATCCCCGCTGATAAGAACGACATTCAAACGTCCAAGGACACCAGCAAGCCGCAGAGCGCGGAGTGCATGGGCCCCGCTTAAGCGAACGATAGGCGAAAAGTCGTGTACGTGAACGGATTTGAGAGATGGAACATTCTGCTTCAAAAGACCAGAGAAGAAGCGCATGAGCTGTTCGAAATCCGCGTCCGACATCAATTCGGGAGAACATGGACACGTGGGAATGAGCTTGACGAGACAAGGATGTTGGAACACCGCGCCGTGCGCCTCGTCGATGCCAGGCATGCCGCACACCTCGAGATGAGGGGAAGCGACATGGAGGTAGTCGATGCGAGGTGCTTCAGAGACGCATTCGACATGTAATTCTTTCAAGTTGAACCCGATCCGTTCGAGGGTGTGGCGCAGCGCCTCGCGAGGCAGCTCGTGAAGCGAAAGGTCAAGCTCCGCCAGCGTCGGGAGCTCTGAGACGGAGAGCTGCTCCAAGATGCTCTGTTCCCAGTCTACAGGATGCGCTTCCGAGTCGAGGGTATTGATAGCGAGTGATTGAAGGCAGGGAAGCTCGAGAGCGGATGGGCAATCGTGGGCGTTTGCAGCATCGAAGTGTAATTCCATCTGGAGCACGGTAAGCCTCGTAAGGCGTGAAACGCATGAGAAGAGCAGGTCGATCGGAGCATGCGTGACGATCGACAGCTTTTTCAGCTGGAGCACGGACGGACTGAGCACGAAAGCGGCGATGAAGTCGAGACCGAGCGAGCCGCCAGTCAGTGCGTGGATTTGGACTGAGCGTAAGCCGGCAAGGAAGTTGAAAGGAAGCAGGTGACGTGCGCCGTGGTCTTCCAAGCGAATGTTCTTCGAGTTGAAATAGTACACGAGCTCCTCGCAGAGCGTCGGCTTGCCGAGGCGGATGCTGCGCCGAATGAGATGCTCGGTGAACCGGTCAAGGCAGTTTGAGCGCAGCGTGATTATGCGGAAGCGTAAGGATTCCGCGAGGGCCTTGAAAAAAACGTACGTCAGATGTTGGATCGAGGGAACTGGGCCATGCCACACAGAGACGCACATTCCACCGGCGGCACACGAGCGTCAGGTTGGCCGCTGGAGACTCCTCCTCGAAGAAGTACTTCCAATCTCGGCCGCCGAGCGCGAAGTGAATGATGTGAAGCAGGATTTCGTCGGGAAAACGGTCCATGGCTTGCCCTGTGGTGGAGACTAGGTATAGGGGCACAGGTGGGAGAAGGAAATGGTAGGAGCAAAGGAGGACTTGCGATCGTCATCCTTGACTTCGCAGTCACCTTTGTTTAGGTATCCAAACTTCGGAGTTTAGCTTCGTTCTCAGCAAAAGCAACAGCGATGCCGTTGTGAAAGGTTGAGAACAATTGCTCGCAAATGGCTTATCCTAATAGACAAGCTTCGAGATGGACGGAGAGCCACGGACACGGTCGGATACGCGTCGCAGCCATTCCCGGAAGACCCTGACCCTTGTGCCTGCGCTGGGATCGAATATATCCATGTAACAGCATAAACGAAGGGCGGGGCGGTATTGCGGTATGATACTCTACAACTAATCTCTGCTCACTTATGCACCAGATCACCCGCTCCCCTCCGGAGGCTCCCTCTCCGCCGGCAATCCTCAGCACCCCCTTCGCGTTCCGCGTCAGTGTGCCATCGTCAATCGGTCAGGCTCGGCCCCCGCTCTTGTTTCACATCAGTTTAGAAGGTTAGCTGCAATTGAGAGGAACTCGGAGATAAACCTTCCGCGGTTCAATCATGTCGCAACGTCCTTCGGCAGATACGTGAGTTGTAACAACGTCCGAGATGCAGCAGGGCCACGCACCTAGGGGAATCCGAAGAAAGGGCCAGTCTCGCTCCAGCGCCCAGTGGGTGCAAACCACACCCTCCAAGCGCGTCTGAACGTTCACTTAAACCCCATACATACGAAGCGCACAGTGCTCACCAAACTACTCCTCCCACTCCCCAAGCATCCGCTCCAGCTCGGCCCTCTCCTCCCTCCGCCTCCTTGCCTCCTCCTGCGCCTGCGCCCTTCTTCTGGCACTCCACTCCCGCAAGCAGAGCCTGAGCCCAAAAGAACTCGGCCTTGACTTGCGCAAGACGGCCAACCCGTCCGCCTGCGCGCGGTACAGCGCCTTCAGAGTAGCGGCACCCCCTCAGGCGGGAGTGCACCAAGTGGATGGACCGCTCGAGGACGGTGGTATAGCTGAAGGGCCGTGGAGCCCGAGCGATACAATTAGTGGAGACGATGGTAGGTATGGCATCGTGGTGATGAGTTGGAGAGAGGGGAAGGCAGGAAAAGCAGGAACGGATTGTATCCGCCTTCTCACCGACTCCCTATCCCCGAAAGGAACTCCTCTCCCCGAAAGGCACTCCGAAGCACGCCCTCGATCCCACTCCAAGCTCACCTCGGCCCTCACCCATCCTTACGCTCACGATGTCCACGGCCGCCTCCCTCGCCGCCAACGCCGAAAAGCCGCACGCAGAGGCGAAGCATTCTCCCTCTCCCTCCCCAGCGTACCCCTCCTTCCCCCACCAGCGCCGGTCCCCGTCCTCCGACGACTGGGACGCGGGCTCGTCCTCCTCCGAGTCGAGCGAGGACCGGCTGCTGCGGCAGGGTGCGTTTCGCCAGATCTGGGCAGAGAGAGAAGGGGAGAGAGGGGCTGATGATGTGCTGTGGTGCGTGGTGTGCGCGGGGACAGAGTGGGAAGCCTCGGTCCAGCAGCTCGAGCTTCTGTTCTCCGTCGTCGTCCTCCCGTTCTTTGGGAAGTGGCTGGGAAGGAGGTTCAGCTTCTGGTGTGCGTCTTCGCTCTTCCCGTTCCGCTTCCTTCCCTTTCCACCCTCCCTCCATAGCGCGCATCCACACGGCTTCCCTCTTCCGCCCGTCCTCCTGCCAGCCCGAGCGCACGTACGCTGACCGCAATGCTTGCAATGGGATTCGCCTACGCAGTGTACGGCCGCTGGAAGGTGTACGGCTGGACACGCCAGCTTTGGACCGGCCCGGGCGTGGGCGTGCCGGGGACGCTACTATAGGCGCAGGTTCGGACGTGGGCGGGCTATTCTGGGAGTGCATGGAGGGGCTGCGGGTTGGGAGAGGAGGCGGAATCGTGTGGGAGGAGGGGGGGAGAAGGGTCAGCGCGCGAGCCATTCCTCGACCGGCACGAG
>JTLS01000070.1:0-34831 GCA_000826855.1 Basidioascus undulatus
TTCCACCTCCGAGCTCCAAGTCGGGCGCGCGCGCCTCGCCGTCCACCCCTCCGCGACGCCCACCAGCGCCGCGGGCAAGTCCAAGAAGCCGTTCGCGCTCACGCGCCCGTCGCTCAACCTCCTCGAAACGCTCGCCGTCCCCGTCCACCTCTCCGAGCCGCTCCTGCTCGTGGGCGAGACGGGCACGGGCAAGACGACGCTCGTCTCGCACCTCGCGTCGCTCCTTAACCGGCCGCTCGTCTCCCTCAACCTCTCGCACCAGACCGAGTCGTCCGACCTCCTCGGCTCGTTCCGCCCGCTCGACCCCCGAGCGGCCGCGGTGGAGATGCAGGCAGAGTTTGAGGCGCTTTTCGGGAGGACATTTGATGCGGGCAGGAACAAGGCGTTCGGGGAGGCGGTTAGGAAGGCGTACTTGGGCGGGAAGTGGGAGAGGCTGGTTAAGGGATGGAGGGAGGCGAGGAGGATGGCGAAGGTTAAGGAGGAGAAGGAGAGGGCGAGGGATGCGTGAGTTACCTTTTCTTTCGCGGTCCGTGTTGGCACGGGCATGCTGCTGACGAGCTTGGTGGGATCACAGGGAGAATGCTAGCCAAGCGGATGGGCCGCGCAAGAAGCGTCGCACAGAGTTGACTCCGCCGTCCAATGCGTGCGTGTCTGTAGTTTTCTTCTTTACTGTAGAACACGTAACTGATAGCTTAAACTCTACAGCGAGCGCGAGCAAGTCTACGCGGCGTGGGCCGGCTTCGAGGCGAAGGTCACCGACTTCGAGGCGCAGCACGTCTCCACCGGCAAGGGCAAGGGGCGCTTCGTGTTCAGCTTCGTTGAGGGTCCGCTGGTGACAGCGCTGCGGCGCGGTGACTGGTGCGTCCTTTTTCTCTTCTCAGCAGCTAAGATGGAACTCGTGCTTAGCCGACGTCATATTGCAGGATTCTCCTAGACGAAGTCAACCTCGCCTCGCCCGAGACGCTGGAGTGTCTGTCCTCTCTCCTCGCCGGCCCAGACGCCTCGATTGTCCTCACCGAGCGCGGCGACCTCACCCCCGTCCCTCGACACCCCGACTTCCGCCTTTTCGCGTGCATGAACCCCGCGACGGACGTCGGGAAGAAGGACCTCCCGCCGAACCTTCGCTCGCGCTTCACCGAGGTCTACGTCCCACCGCCCGACAACGACCGCGACGCGCTCGTCGCGATCGTGACGCAGTACATCGGCCCGCACGCGTCCGGCGACCGCGCTGCGATCCTCGATGTCGCCGAGCTCTACACGGCCATCAAGACGCTCGCCGAGCGCCGCGAGCTCGCGGACGGGAGCAACCAGCGCCCGCACTTCAGCATGCGCACACTCGCGCGCGCGCTCACGTTCGCCGCGGACGTCGCGCCCGTGTACGGCCTGCGGCGCGCGCTCTGGGAGGGCTGGCTCATGGCGTTCACGATGCTCCTCGACGAGAAGAGCGGCAAGGTCGTGCGCGCGCTCGTGGAGAAGCACATCATCCAGGGCGCCAAGAACCCGCGCGCGGTCCTCTCCCAGGCGCCCGTCACGCCGTCAGGCGAGGGGTTCCTCGGCTTCGGGCACTTCTGGCTGGAGCGCGGGCCCGAGCCGCTCGACGCCGCGGAGGACTACGTCCTTACGCCGTCGGTGCAGGCCAAGCTCATCGACCTCGCCCGCGTCGTTCTCACCCGCCGTTTCCCCGTCCTCATCCAAGGCCCGACGTCCGCCGGTAAGACGTCCGCCGTCGAGTACCTCGCGCGTCGAACAGGCCACCGCTTTGTTCGGATTAACAACCACGAGCACACCGATGTATGTCTTCTTTTGCCCGTTCATCGCGGTCTCAGCACGCACGCTGACTTTTACATGTTCCCGTCCATAGATCCAGGAATACCTCGGCACGTACGTCTCCGACCCGGAGACGGGCAAGTTCGAGTTCCAAGAGGGCGTACTTGTGCGCGCGCTGCGCCGCGGCGACTGGATCGTCCTCGACGAGCTGAACCTGGCGCCGACGGACGTGCTCGAAGCGCTCAACCGACTTCTCGACGACAACCGCGAGCTCGTCATCCCCGAGACGGGCGAGGTCGTCCGGCCGCATCCGCACTTCATGCTGTTCGCGACGCAGAACCCGCCGGGCCTCTACGCGGGGCGCAAGGTCCTCTCGCGCGCGTTCCGCAACCGCTTCCTCGAGGTCCACTTCGAGGACGTCCCACAGGCCGAGCTCGAGACCATCCTCTGTCAGCGCTGCCGCATCGCGCCCTCGTACGCGTCCAAGATCGTCGCCGTCTTTCGCGAGCTCCAGAAGCGCCGCCAAGCCGAGCGCGTCTTCGAGAACAAGCAGAGCTTCGCCACGCTCCGAGACCTCTTCCGCTGGGCTGGGCGCGACGCGATCGGGTATCAGCAGCTCGCGGAGAACGGGTACATGCTCCTCGCGGAGCGTGCCCGTCGCCCGGACGACCAAGCCGTCGTGCGCGAGGTCATCGAGGACGTCATGAAGGTCTCCATCGACGAGGCGTCGCTCTACACGATCCTCGGTCTCGACCAGGCGACGCTCACCGCCAAGATCGGTTGCGGTCTCCCCCCTCCCTCCCCCGATTCGCCGCCCATCGTTTGGACCAAGATGATGCAGCGCCTCTTCGCCCTCGTCGCCAGCGCGCTCCGCTACAACGAGCCCGTCCTCCTCGTCGGCGAGACGGGAACGGGCAAGACGTCGGTCTGCCAGGTGCTCGCGGACGCGCTCGGGCGCTCGCTCCGCTCCATCTCGTGCCACCAGAACACCGAGACGGCCGATCTGCTTGGCGGACAGCGTCCGATCCGGAACCGCTCCGCGATCCAGAGCGCGCTCATCGCCGACGCCGCCGCCTTCCTCCGCGAGGCTGGGTTCCCGCTCGAGTTGGAGATCGGCGACCTCGACACGCTCGCTGCCGTCCTCGAACAGGCGCTCGCCGCGCAAGACCCACCCGCCGACTTCCGCTCGACCGTCCGCGGCTTCCAGCGGCGGATGAAGCAGGCTACCGCACTGTTTGAGTGGCACGATGGACCGCTTGTCGAGGCGATGCGCCAAGGCGACATCGTTCTGCTCGACGAGATCTCGCTCGCGGACGACGCCGTGCTCGAGCGTCTCAACAGCGTGCTCGAGCCCTCACGCTCGCTCGTTCTCGCCGAGAAGGGCGGCCGCGACGTCGACCACATCCAGGTCGTCGGCGCGCCCGGGTTCGAGATCATCGCGACCATGAACCCCGGCGGCGACTACGGCAAGAAGGAGCTCTCCCCCGCGCTGCGCAACCGCTTCACGGAGATCTGGGTGCCTGCGCTCAATGACCGCGCCGACCTCGAGACGATCCTCGAGAGCGCATGGACGGAAGACGCGCTTCGCGGACTGTCTGGCAAGATCCTCGATTTTGCGGAGTGGTTCACGGCGAGGTCGTTTGGCGGCGGCGGCATCTCGACGATCAACATCGGCTTGCGCGATTTCCTCGCGTGGTCGTCGTTCATCAAGTCCGTCTTCCCGAGGATACCGGTGCAGCACGCCTTGACGTTAGTATCGTTCCCGCCTTTCGTTTCCTTTCGTGCCCCGGTCCTGACAGCTATTCTTCCTATTTAGGCACGGCGCCGCGATGAGCATCGTCGACAGTCTGCAGCAGCCGGCGCAAGTCGAGTGCTTCACCAAGCTGGCCGAGCTCGCGGAGATCCCCGCGTCCCTCGCCGAGGACGCCCCGCTCGAGGTCGTCAGCAACGAGAACGTCTTCGCAATCGGCGACTTCGCAGTCCCGAAGGGCCCCCATCCCGTCCCCGACAGCCAGTTCAGTCTCCTCGCTCCGACGACGCGCAAGAACGCGATGCGCGTCCTTCGCGCGCTGCAAGTCCCCAAGCCGATCTTGCTCGAGGGCAGCCCTGGCGTCGGCAAGACCAGTCTCGTCTCGGCGCTCGCTGACGCGTCCGGCCGGCGCCTCGTCCGCATCAACCTCTCGGATCAGACGGACCTCATGGACCTCTTCGGCTCGGACCTGCCCGTCGAGGGCGGCAAGGCGGGCGAGTTTGCGTGGCGCGACGCTGCGTTCTTGTCCGCAATGCAAGCGGGAGACTGGGTCCTGCTCGACGAGATGAACCTCGCATCGCAGGTATGTTTTGTTGCCACTTCATCTATCGAGACTTGGCCGACTGACCACCGTCCATCCAGGCTGTACTTGAGGGCCTCAACGCCGTGCTCGACCATCGCGGGTCCGTCTACCTGCCCGAGCTCGGCAAGTCGTTCGACAAGCACCCGGACTTCCGCGTGTTCGCAGCGCAGAACCCCGTCGCTCAAGGCGGCGGTCGCAAGGGGCTGCCTCAGAGTTTCCTTAACCGCTTCACCAAGGTCCGTAGCTTCTCCACTCTTCTCATCTTGTCCATCGTGCTGACATCCACGCCTTCATAGGTCTACGTAACGGAGCTGCGTCCCGACGATCTTCTCCTCATCTGCCGACAGCTCTACCCGCTGTACCCTCCCGAACTTCTCGAGCGCATGATCGTCTTCAACACGCGCATGCAGAACGAGATCGTCCTCGCCCGCAGCTTCGGATGCGAGGGTAGCCCGTGGGAGTTCAACTTGCGGGACCTCCTCCGCTGGCTCGCGCTTCTCCACAAATCGACAGGCCTCGAGCTCAACGAGCATCCAAGCGAGTACCTCGCGGCCATCTACCTCGACCGCCTCCGCACCGAGGACGATCGCCGCGCCGCCTGCGCCATCTTCGCCGACGTCTTCGGAGACGCTCCCGCGCCCGACCTCCAGCCGTGGACCACCGTCACGTCTCAGCGCGTCCAGGTCGGCCACACTCTCGCCCAGCGCCTGCCGACGTCGTTCCCGTCAGGCGCGCCGAACCTCGCCACCCTGCAGTCCGGCCTTCGTCCACTCGAAACGCTTGCGCGCTGCTTCGATCTCGGATGGCTCGTCATCTTGGCCGGCCCGGCCGCCTCCGGCAAGACGAGCCTCGTTCGTCACTTCGCTGCGCTTTCCGGCCGCCGGCTGCACGAGTTCGACATGAACGCCGCGGTCGACACGATGGAGCTGCTCGGGAGCTTCGAGCAGGCCGACCCGCTTCGCGCTTTGCGAGACGTCCTAGACCGGCTCGTTGTCGAGCTTGATGCGGCGCGCGCCGCGGTCCTCCCGGGCGATCTGTGGGCGACGCTCGAGGCGCACAGCGCGTCGCTTGCCACCTCTCGGGCGGGCCTCGGCCTGAAGGGCACGACGCCGGCGACGACCGTACTCGCCTTTGCTCGCGAGGCGGTGGGAGATCTCGCCCGGATGCCTGTGCAGCCTAGCACGCTCGAGTCCCTGCGCGTCTCGCTCGACGCTGTGGCGGAGAACGCGCACCGCGCCAGCGCCGGTCGGTTCGAGTGGGTCGACGGCGTGCTCATCCGCGCCATGCAAGCCGGCGACTGGCTCCTCATCGACGATGCGAACCTCTGCAACCCTTCGGTCCTCGACCGGCTCAACTCCCTCTTCGAAACGAACGGCACACTGGTCCTCAGCGAGCGGGGCATGGTCGGCGGCCAGGTCCAGGTCATTCGCCCGCATCCCGACTTCCGTCTCGTCATGGCGCTGGACCCTCGGAACGGCGAGCTCTCCCGCGCGATGCGCAACCGCGGTATCGAGATCTCGCTTTCGCCGCTCTCGATCGCCGACCGCGAACGCGTACAAGCGCTGGCGCGCCTGCCCGCCGACCCGCTCCAGCCTCATCTCCCTGCCGCCGTCGCTTCCGTCGAGCAGGCTCGTCGTCAACTCGGCGAGCGCGCCGTCCCGGTCGCTGTCATCCCTTCTCCTGCTCGCATCCTCGCGTCCGACTCGTCTGTTGCTACTGAGGCATCGTTCGCCACGCCACTCGCGCTGGCCACGTCCGAGCTGCCCGCGTCCTCGCTCAAGATTGACGCAGCGATTATCCGCTTCGTCCAGTCGCTCCCGCCGACGCCGGCGCGGCTTGCGCTTGGCGCTCATCTCCTCAATGCGCTGCAGCTCGGCGAGGTCACGACGCGCGCGACCTTCGCCGTTCAGCAACTCGTGCAGCATCCCGTGCTCCAGATCCTCCGCAGCGCTCGCGACGAAGCGGCTCTAGTTGCGCAAGTTGAGTCTGGTTTCTTCGCTTCGCAGGTCAGTGCTGACTTTCCCTTTCTGTCCCCGAGGCACTCTGGAGGATCGGGGTTGGCGGAACGAGCGCTGAAGTACTTTTTTGTTACATATTGCTTTCAGCCCATGAATCTGCTTTTCAATCCGAATCTTGCGAAAGTCGACGCTGCTGCTTTCGCGGCCCTCGCGCGAGCAGTCGAAGTTCTGGTCCGGCAACTCCTCGCCGACCACGACGCGAACGAGCGACTCCGAGACGCGGCCCGCAAGCCCATCAAGTCGCTATCGGTCCTCGAAAAAGCTACGCTCCTCAGAGCTGGCCGCACTCTCGCCAGTGGCGTCGACGGAGGCGCGACAGCCATCTCGACCATGCTCACTGCGACGCGGACGTTCCTGCATGCTGTCTGCGGAGCAGGGCTTGCAAGTGCTCCTCAAGCGGCAGAGGTGGGCATTGTTTTGTTCTTCTTGCGTGGCGACGTGCGGCTCATTCGGAAGAGATGTCGCAGCCTCTGTTGGTGCTCGCGTACGTCGCGTGGGAGCTTGCGCGCGAGCTCGAAGACGCGAGCAGGACGGCCGACTTCGACTACTCGACGGTCCGCGTCATACTCGACTCTTACCAAGACGCGCTCGAGAGTGCTCCTGTCGCCGAGCGCGCTGTCGACGAGCTGCGCCAGACCGTTGGCGGTCTGAGGGAGACCGTTACCCTCACCTCCGGCCATGGCCTGCGCGAGATCTGGGCGGCTTTCCTTCCCGCTGCCACGTCTCCGGAAGCCGTCACGCTCGGCAAGCAGCTGAGGCGATTCGGGGCGGACGTTCCTTCTCGTACGCTTCACCGAACCCACTGATCAGCAAGGCTCTGTCGCTGACGTTGCCTGCAAAACAGAGCTTCGTGCGAGCTTCCTCGAGATCCTCGCCTCACTTGGCTTGCCGAGCATCGCGGAGCAAGTCATCCCCCTCGCTCAAGAGCTTTCACACGTCAGTATGCGCCAAAACGTTGCCCTCCTTCCTTTTAGGCTGATGTAATCGCTTAACACAGAAACTCGACTCGGCGACTGCGGGCGATCTCGTGGATGGCAAGGCAGTTCAAGACGTCGCCTTGTCGTCCATCCTGGAAACGGTCGTCCTTGCATCGCTCGTCCAACCCGGTTCCCTCCCAGCACAAGTGCGTTCACCCGTGCATTTTGTGTCGTTTGCGTTGTTGTCTAATGTCGATAACAGCTTTCCGGCAAGGTCCTTTTCCAACGACTCCTACCGGGTTCACCCGACGTCCGATCCTTGGTCGGATTGCAGCAGGCGTTGTGGTCGGTAGATGCGGGTTGGTTAACGGTCCTTATCCTCCCTCTTGACGTACCTTGACTGACCGCGGGAGAATCTGTAGGCCTCACGTCGCTGCCGCGTTATGCGTTCGCTGAAGCAGCATTGAGCTGGCTTGAACGGGCGTGGGCTTCTGAGCGCGTACGCCCATCACTCTTTGACTTCCCTCCTTCCTTTGTGCTTATTCGTTGTTGATCAATAGGGAGACAATGTCTTCGTTGGCCCTGCTGATCTCTTCCGGCCGGCGCTGATGAGAGGGATCACGGCGCACTCGTGAGCCGCCTCCTCGTTCGTTGACAGTTCTCGTGCTCACCAACGTGCTCTACAGTGACGTAAAGATTCGTCGGAGCCTACGGGAGCTCGACACTTTCCAACAGAGCGTACAGCAAGATTCAAAGCTTCTCGCGGTCCTCGCACGCGGTCCTCGCGTCTCTCGCAGTCAGGCAGTACGGAATATCATTGTCGCGGCTGTGCGGTCGGTAAGTTGCTGTCAGACTTGCGCAATGGTTGATATGCTAAGTTCCCAAACTTCAGGTTGTCGAGTCTTTCGCCTCTTCCTTCGCTGCGGACGAGCACGACATAGCCGCGGCGTTCGCTCCTGGGCAAGGCGGTCGTCTCGACGTCGACGCGATCGCTGGCCTGCTGCTGTCGTCCGAGCACCCGCAGTTCCGCCAAGCCGCTTCCGAAGTCTTCGTTCCGGCCTTACAAGGCGTGTCCGAATCGTCCGTCAAACTCGCTGCGCTGGGGCGCGCTGGGGTCGACATCGCCGTCGCTTGTCTCCGCCTCTATCTCCCCAATCTGGCCATCGACCCGGCTGTCGCAGCACGCGCGCGCGCCGGACTCGCCCGGCATCGCGAAGAGCGTCTTCGCGCCGAGATCTGGGTCGCCGAGCAGGCCGAGCGCGCCATCACCGGCAACGACGCCAGTCCCATCCTGCTCAGCCTGCGAGCACGCCTTGCCGAGCTCAAGGCCGCGGAAGCGCCCGGCGACGCGCTCTCGGCGGTGCGCGACACGGACCTTCAGCTCCTCACCGCCATGTATCAGGAGCTCCAGCACTTCTTGGGCGAGTTGTTCAAGGGAGATAAGCTCGCCGCTCTCATTTCGCGCATCGAGCGCGGCGTGGATGCCCAGTGCCTCTCTCAGGAGCAGACGGTGCAGCAGACGATCTCGGGATTCCTTCAGCGCCTCGGCCGCGCGTACGGCTTGTTCGACGATATCCTGCTCCCATTGCGATTGTTCCTCCACATGCTCAAGCTCGGCCTTCGCACTTTCGCTCAGGCGCACCGGCTCGACGAAGCGCCCCCACTCGCCACCCTCGTCAACGACCTAGCCGGGTTCCCATCGGTCGCTGCGGCTCGCTCGCTCGCTTCGGCTGAACTTCCTACTCAGCCGATAGAAGGCTCCACGCCAGCCCCGCCCGCGCACCTCCTCCTCCTCGCTGTTTCCGCCGCCGCGTTCGAAGTCGCGAGCGGCGCCGCGCTGGCCGCCCACGTACCTCATCTCGACCGCGTTTACGGCCAGCTCTACCATCTTTGGGCTGTCGATCGTGAGCGCGAGCGTATCGCGCAGGAGGAGGAGCAGAGCCTCTACAAGCAGCGCAAACAGGACGAGTCCGTCCTCAGCGACGTCGAGGCGGAGGAAGCAGACTTACGGTCCATCTTCCCCGAGTTCGGCGACGTCCTGGACGGCGGCGCGGCCGCTGCGGGCAAGGGCACGTCGAGCTCGAAGAAATCAACCCTCGTCGGTCAGCTCGATGGCGCCGCTCTTCACCACCTGCACAACGCGTTGTTCGCCGCCGGACTGAATGAGCGCTCGGCTTCGGCAGACGAGGCGCGTCGCGTCTTCCGCGCTCGCGGGCAGGCGGTGCTCAGCGACTCCGTCGCCTCGCTCTACTCGGGGCTGTCTGAGACGCTCGACGCGCAAAGCCTCCCGCTACTGGTCTCGATGGCCGCTCGACTCGACCGGCAGGACGGCGACGACAGCGACCACCTTGGCGTATCTGGCGTTCGCGACTTCTACAAGGTTTGTTCGTTTCACTTCATAAAGCTCTCTTGCTGCCGGAGGGCTAATCCAATTGCTCTTAAATATAGGACGCGAACATCCCGGAGATTCGGAAAGCGCTGCCCATCCTAACCGACCTCTCGGCGCGGCTCGAGCAGCTGTTCCGCGACTGGCCGGAGCAGATCATACTCCAGCACCTGAACGAGCGCTGCCAGGCGATCCTCGCTCTCGACGTACGGACGTCGCCCGCCATGATGCTGTCCGCGCTCGAGCAACTCCTCCTGCACACCGAAGACTGGGAGAGCTACGCCAGCCGCGAGACGACGCTCAAGCCTCAGCGGGACGCGATCACCAACCTCATCGTCGAATGGCGTCGCCTCGAGCTCGCTTGTTGGGCGCAGCTTCTCGAGCACCAGGCTCACGTGTTCGAGGCGAATGTTTCGGCGTGGTGGTTCCGCCTGTACGAGGCGGTCGTGCGTGGCGTCGAGGCCGCCGCGGCGTCCGAGGCGGACGCGCTCGCCGCGCACCTCAAGTCCCTCGTCGAGCTCCTGGACCGGTTCCTTCTCACCAGTCCCGCCGGGCAGTACTCTGCCCGACTCGCAGTTCTAGTCTCGTTCGGCCGCTTCCTCCATTTCCTCGCGCCGCACAAGCCCGACCACGTTTCGCGCGCGTTCGCCGATACCGCACGCCTTCTCCACGGCGTCGTGTCGTTCTACCGCCAGTTCGAACCGCAGGTCCTCGAGTCCCTCAAGCGACAGCGCGCGGCGCTCGAGAAGAACATCCAGGACTGGATCAAGCTCGCGAGCTGGAAGGACATCAACGTCTACGCGCTCAGGGCGAGCGCCCAGAAGACGCATCGGCAGCTTCACAAGAGCATCCGCAAGTTCCGCGAGATCCTCGAACAGCCGGTCGAACCTCTCCTCGCATTCCCCCCCGATTCGACTCCCTCCATCTCCCACTCCCCGATCGACGTCCTCCACCAACCGCTCTCCACGCCAACCGACATGGCGCCTCTCTCGCCATCCTCACGCCCGCCCGCAGACTTCCCGAAACACCTCCTCAACCTACCGTCCACTTTCGCTCGTCTCCGAGATGTCGTCGCCAGCGCCCGCGCCGATGACGAAGTCGGGCGACCGCTCGAAGAGCTCGCAACCGCGATCGTCACCACCTCGAAGGCGCTCGCCGCAGAGACGCCCGCGCTCGCTTCGGACGAGAACAAGGGCGTCGTCAAGAACCTCGGTATGCGCAAGAAGAAGGCCTGGACGGACCTGTTGAAGGAGCTCAAGCGCATCGGCTTGGCCGCCAACCTCAAGCCCGAGGCGGCCGCGGCGCTTCGCGATACGGCAGGCCTGTTTCAACTTCCGGCGCTCTCGTCGATCCAGGCGGAGCCATCGTCCGCGCTGCCGCTCGACATGATGGACCTCCTCGGACGCGCGGAAGCCTACCATTACCGCCTTCTCGCAGTCCTCCCGCGACTGCGCACCTCGCTCGCCTCTCACGATGCCGACATCTCTACTCGTGATCTTCAGCGCGCTGTCAACTTCGTCGAGAGCGGTATGCTGATCGCTATTGCTGGTCGTACTCGGTGAGCCGTGATTTCGGGTGATCTGTGCTGCAATTCCGGCTGACAACGCACGGTGTCCAGGCTTGCCTCCGCTGTGACGACCTTCAAGAGCCTGCGTTCCGTCGTCGATCGTCTCGCCTCTACCTACTCCACCGAAGAGTCCGCTGTTCTCGCTCGCGGCGCTCACTCGCTCAAAGCGGCGGTCATCGGCCTGTACAAAGCGCTCCGCCAGGTCTCCGAAGCGGCAGCAGAGATGCAGTTCGCGGTCACGGACTACAGCGCTATCGCCGCCTCGCAAGTTTCGTCCGACGCGGCGGTAGCCTCGTCCCGCCTCGTCGAGCTGCGCGCGCACGTAGCAGATCAAGCCGCGGCGCTCGCTCCCCTCGTGATGGCGTTGCAGAAGGAGCAAGAACATTTCCTCACGCAAGGTGTGCTACATTGCGCTTCTTGTGTTGCTCAAAGATTGCTGATGCAATCGCATTGCAGGCGAGCTGCAGCTCGTCCGTGTGGCGCAGGACGAGCTGCCTGCAACGCGCTCCTCGCTCGACGAGCTTGCACGTCACGCACCCGAACTAGCGTTCATCTTCCAACCGGCGATATCTTGGCTCGATGACGTGATTCGCGAACTCGGCGCATTCGCCGGCAGGTCGCAGACGCGGACCGTCGAGGAGGTCTGGATCCAGAGCGACCGCATCATCAACTCCGTTCTCGTCATTGCACAGAAGCTGCCTAAGGCTTCGTCGGGTGAGCGATATCGCTACTACAACCCACGTTCTTCCATGATACTCACCCAAGTCTTTCAGGCGTTGACTCTCTGGACGCAGAGCTGCGCGATAGCCACGTCACCGATCAAGATCGCGCCCTACGCGAAGCGACGGCTGCTCTCCAGCTCGAGCCGCTCCTTGAGGACGTTACCTCTTTCCTCTCCGCCATCGCCAGAGCGTCCGCTGCGGACGCTTCCGACCTCCCCTCGCTTTCCGCCGCCGCTCGACGCGTTTTCCCATTCCTCGCGGAGTTCACATCCCTCGCCGAACGCCAGCTCGCACGTCTCGCGCAGTGGCACAAAGCGCTCCTGAAACTCGTCTACGTCCTTTGCTCGACCGTCCGAACGGTCGCGGAGAAGGGCTTCTGCCGGCCGCCCGAAGCCGACGACGGCGCCGGCGGGGAGACTTCGCAAGACGACGGCAAGCTCGAGGAGGGCACCGGCATGGGCGAGGGCCAGGGCGCGGAGAACGTCAGCTCTCAGATCGAGAACGAGGAGCAGGTCGAAGGGCTTCAAGACGAGAAGGGCGACGACTCGGAAGAGCGCGGCGAGACGAAGCGCGAAGACGAGGCGATCGAGATGAACGAAGACTTCGACGCGGACCTTGACAATGTCTCGGACGCGGACGAGGAGAAGGGCTCGCAAGACGGTGCCGACGACGAAGAGCAAGACCTCGACGAGGAGATGGGCGACGTTGACCCCCTCGACCCGGGCGCTGTCGACGAGAAGCTCTGGGGCGAGGAAGGGCCGGAGAGCAAGGAGAACGACGACCGTGTCAACCAAGAACCTCAGGCCCAGCCCGAAGGCCCGTCTGAAACGGTCGCCAAGGACGACGCTGGCAATGACAACAAGGACCGCGAACGCCCGCCCGAGTCCGAAGAGGCGCAGCCGCAGGACGCTTTCCAAGACGAGCAGGAGGGCGGCCCCGAGGAGCAGGCAGCCGACGAAGAGCCTGCAGGCCCCAAGGGCGGCGACAAGGTCGATCAGCGTATTCCGGAGCCCGACACGCTCGATCTTCCGGAGGGCATGGAGCTAGACGGCAAGGAGGAGAAGTCCGATGGCGAGGACTACGAGCTGTCCGACGGAGAGATGGACGCCGAGGGAGACGAGCAGGTCGAAGACGACACGGCCATGCCCGAGGACCAGCCTTCGCCTCCCGCCGCCGACGAGCCCGACGCGTCTGGCGCTCCTACTCAAGATGTTCCGGAGGACGATACGGCCGAGGCCGAGCCAACGCCGGCGGAAGCCCAGGCGAGCGAGGTCGAGCAGCCTGAAAATGAGGACGGCAGCGATCCGGACGCGCTTCAACCGGAGGCGAAGCAGGATGGTGTGGACGACTCCATGGACGAGCCCGCAGCCGATACCACCGCCAGCGGCGACGCCGACCCGAACGCGACGACCGAGCAGTCGGGCGCTGCGCAGGACAACGCTGGTCAGCGGGCCGACGCTGCCGAGGCGGACCGGGAGGTGCGAGAAGATCAAGCCGGGAAGCCGTCTGAACCTCAGCCTACGTAAGTTTTCTACCTCCCGCGTGCTAGCACCCTTGCTCATGCCCTTCGTGTCATTTTTCAGCGCGGCGGATCCGGCTGCTCTCCGCGATGGTCCCTCCGGCGATGGCGAGGCGGCCCCCGCACCGGGCAGCGAAGCGCCCGACGCTTCGATGCCGAGACCCGAGCCGAACCCGCTCCGCAGCCTCGGCGATGCGATGAAGGAGTTCCGCCGCCGCTTCGACGAGATCGCCGAGGCTCAAGATCACGACGAGCCTGCCGCTGATCGGCAAGCCACGGAGGCGGAAGAGCCGCCGCAGCAGCTCGAGTACCTTCGTGAAGAGGACGCGGACAACATGCAGGCGCTCGGCGCGGCACCCGAAGACCAGGTGCAAAAGCTTGGCGACCTCCGCATCGCCGACGAGGAGGAGCAGGGTCCCGAGCACGCGGGCGAGATGGACCTGCGCGAGAACGAGTCCGAGCATGAGCCGCAGCACACGGCGCGACCGACCCTGCAGAACGCTCCGACTTCTGCGCCGGCAGACAGCGAGAAGGCCATCACCGGCGCCGAGCTCCGTCAGCAAACGCAGCCGGAGCGACCGGAGGCTGCTGTCGATCGCGATGTCGACATGGACGTCGAGGAGTACCAGGAGCCCGAGGAGTCGCCGGCGCTTACGGACGAGGAACGCAAGGAGCTCGAACACCGCGCCGAGCTTCGCTTGCAGCAGTGGCGTGCGGGCCATGGCGACGCTGACGCTGAAGGCGTCTGGCGACTATACGAGTCGCTGACGCGCGACCTCTCGTTCTCGCTTTGCGAGCAGCTCCGCCTCATCCTCGAACCGACCCTCGCAACCCGGCTCAAGGGCGACTACCGTACAGGCAAGCGCCTCTCGATGAGAAAGATCATTCCGTACATCGCGTCCGACTTCTCGAAGGACAAGATCTGGCTTCGCCGCACGCGCCCTTCGCAGCGCGAGTACCAGATCATGCTCGCCGTCGACGACTCGCGCAGCATGGCCAACTCGCACACCACCCACCTCGCATTCCAGGCGCTTACCCTCATCTCGAAGGCTCTCACCCTTCTCGATGTCCCGCCGGCGATCACGCGCTTCGGTCGCACTGCCGAGGTCGTGCACGATTTCGACACTGCGTTGACGGACGAGACCGGAGCGCGGCTCCTCGAGAACTTTACCTTTACGCAAGATGCGACCGACGGTGAGGTTCCGTTTCTTTCGTGATACTTCTGCGTCGCGACTGATGTTCCGCACCCTTCCCAGTTCTTGCTCTTCTCGCCAACTCGCTCGACCACCTTCAAACATCTCGCGCTAGCCGCCCTCACGCATCCGCCGCTGCCGACGAGCTTCCGCAGCTCCTCATCATCATCTCCGACGGCATCTGCCAGGAGCACGAGCGCCTGCGCGTCCTTCTCCGGCGTGCTGAGGAGCAGCGCGTCTGCGTTGTCTTTGTCGTTCTTGACTCTCTCCGCCCGGCAGGACCGTCCACAAACGCGCCGAGGTCGTCCATTCTCTCCATGTCGTCCGCGGCGGTCGTGAACGGCCAGCTCCAGCTCACGAGGTATCTCGACTCGTTCCCCTTCGAGAACTTTGTCGGTGAGTCGCGTTCAGCTGGTCGCGTGCCCACGTCGTTGTGGCGGTATCTGACGGGTTTTTACAGTCCTCCGAGATCTTGGCCAACTTCCCGATGTCCTCTGCTCCCTCCTTCGTCAATTCTTCGAGTCTATGGCCACTGCCTGAACTGTACGTAGCATTGCCGCCCGTTTCCAGCCACCATCCGGCGCTGACTCTGACCCATCATTGGTCGGGCAGGTATCATCGCTTGTGTTTAGATGTGTTCTATTCTCTGATTTCGCTTTGAACTCTATAGACTTGCATTCATGTATCGTATACATTCAGCATAGCACTGTCTCATTGCACTGCGAGTCGTTCGTGCGCGTTGGCGGAAAGACTGCTCTGTAGAGAAACAGATGGGCCTGAGGCATTTCGTTTTCTTCATGAGCGTTATACATCTCATTATCAGGCACAGGTGTCGCAGCGAAAAGGACACGGACTACAGATGGAGACCTTACATTTTCTCACAGTGCACTCGGCGAGCCCAGCACCGCCTCAGTACGATAGGGCTTGCTTCGGGTTCTTCCTGTCAGTCCTTCATTCCTTGAGAACTAATATGTAATTCGAAGTAACCGTGAGCAACCCGAACGTCTCTCAGCATCGTGTGTCCCCGCACTCTGCCTTTGATCCGCACTTGCAACCGAGAGCGATGTAAGGATGAATCAACGCCTACGCATCAGCGCACGTATATTTTCGTTCGATATAAATCTATGATACGCAAGATGGCAGGAAAAGCTTTGCTAAAGGTAACGACATAAACGCCTGGTGATGTTCCAACTCGGGGAACTTTCGCGTCCGCATAGTTGGACTTGAAGCTCACGCCTCAGCGAAATACTCCCACGACGGTTGAGCATTCCGACGTCTGTATTGTCCTGTTAGATATGATAACTCACGTTGGTGGAAACAGCCGAGACTTGAGAATTACAACGTGCCTTGTCTCTCACCATGAGCTCTGCCACGGAATCGAGGGAAGGAAAACATTGTACCTATGGTGTAATTTGAGTAATGAGGACGCTGGAGTAGCCAGCCAGCCAATAAGCCGGCAGTTTATTAGGGGTGACGGAGGTCATGCAGTTAGCTTTCCGAACACGGGATAGACTTATAGAATACAATAACAATGCAGTCTTGAATAGACGTAATATGGATCGGATGAGCAGCGTTGAAAATGGTACGATGGGCGGTCTTCGCAAGGTGAGGCCCGATTTCAGTCAGGTTCCAATCACGTGAGATCATATAACGTTGGACGCGCGCGTCACGCGCCGGAGATGACGATGTCATTTAGAGCTCCTTGAGGAGGTGGTGGCGAGCACAGTTTGCATTTCAAGTCACCATTGAGCCTTGGCAATGTGCAGAAGTAAATATTGGCTGTCAAATATAATCTGGATACAGGCCTCGACGTCTACACTGGAGATTGGTCGAAAAGGTGGTATAGTGGCAGCGAGGAGATGGAGCAGCAGCATTCCCTCCATTGGCAAGTTTGAAGGATATTCGTGATGCTGCGGGACATTTCCGCCAATGTTGGGTTTAATGGAGGAGGTCAGGTTCTGAATTTTCGCATGGCTCACCCTGATGTCTTGATGCATCCGACTGCGTCGCATTAGCCGTGGTCCATCCTGGAGTTCGTGTGAGCGACGGAGGTGTGCAGTCCAATCTCATGGCCAGGATAGGCAGGACCCTCACGTTTTGCAAATGGGTCTGTTTTCAGTAGTAATCTATGTGCTCCTTACGTACATTGCGTGGGTAGCACGTCCTGCTCCCCGGACAATGAGCGGCAGACAGCCCCGACACCAAGAGGTACGATTTTCTCTGAGAATGGCCGGCAGACATCGGTAAAGACACCCGATAGGCCTGCAGGCTTCTTTGTCGCTCTGTGAATAGCGCTCAGGATGAGGGAGTGAAGATGGCGGTCGTAGATGCGAATGAATATACGTTCAAAGGGACATGCCATACGCCCTGCTCCTTGCACCCAGCGCTGGGCAGCACCCCAGATTCTGTGTGCGAGCTGCCAAGTCTGCAAGTGCCGCCTGTGCCAGACCTAATTCAAGGACATCAGTTGCTTCATAGGGCTTAAAGGATGGAAAGTATCGAGATTGCACGTGCAAGTAGGCGATGCGACTTGGCGGAGACGATATGGAATCGAGTTAGGCGCCGGCCGACGCGAGCCCTCAGGTCTGCGGACTTGTCCTGGTCGGGCTTGCTCCTTGCCTTCCTTCCACTCGACTCGCCTCGCCAGCGAGACCGACATCCAAGCGACCGCTGCCGACGAGGACGCTAATGCAGAATTAACACTCTTCTCGGATATCTCGACAAAGTGCCCCAGCTTCAAGTGACTGCGCGGCGGTCCATCAGTCTGCCAAAGGTGCGTCTGTCGTCTGTCGCTCCGCTTATTCCGCACCAGCCAGCCCGGGGTCGGCCAGGCACCCGCTTTATTGCAGCACTTGCTGATCTTTTGCTTGTTCTGTCCCTTCCACTGGAAACAGGCGTCTACTGGCGAGCTGAGCGCGAGTCAGCCATCGAAGGACGCCGTCGACGACGAGCAGCACTCCGCAGGTTGACCATCGCAGGTCCCACCGTCGACCGAATCCCCTGCATCCAGCCTCGACGCCAGCTCCCTCACCAAGGGCAATACGCCAGAGTGCACTCTCGATGGACAACTACCAGCACCATTCGCAGGCCCACCAGCACCAGCATGTCGATCCTGCGCAGAACCTCCATCTACACCACCAGCATACTTCGCAGGAGCCGTACTCCCAGCCGTCGGGAGTCCAGTGGTCCTACGCTGCTGCTGAGAATCAGCTCGAAGGCATACGCGCGGCGCGGAATGCGGTGGCGACCGCAGGCGCGGTAGGCGGTGGGACGTTTCCAGATACGGACGGAGTGAGTCTTCCTTTCGCCTTATGGAATGGGGGCAGTCGGAACGGGAGAGGAGCATTGTCCGACGTGAAGGTGGAGAAACAATCCAAACTGCTACAGTGGTTCCCAAGGACGCATTCGGCGGAGGCTGGGGCAAAGCTTCTTGTGTGGTTCTGCCTATTCGAGCACGGCGCTGTAGGGAGTCGGAGCTCTTCTTAATTCCAGCCTGTCTTCGCGAGCACCGAACTTGATCCTGTCATGATGTGGATGAGTACATTGGTCGATTCTTGGGAGGCTGACTATTCGCCTTCTCTTCTCTACTGCAGATCATGACTCGGCATCGCGCAGCAATGGCGGCGCGGAACTCGAGCGCCTACGCTGCCCCGGCTCAAGTGCGCCATTCTTCATCTTCGCCTTCTGAGGACAACCACGGAGCTGATCATGGTTAAATCCTGCTGAACGTCACACGCATCTCCTTCCGTCCAGCGCTCTCCGTCGGACGGTCCGCTGAACAACATGGTTGCGCTCACGACGCCCTTACACCCCCCCTCCTCCGCCGCCTTTCCCTCTCTCGCGCAACCGTCAACCTATCCTCTTCCGCCCACGCCTACCACCACCTCCTCATCAAACTTCTCCTTTGCCTCGCACCGCTCCGCCAGCCCGACCAACAGCGTCGCGTCTACTACCATGACGAGCCTGTCCGCGTTCGCCGCCGCGCCCCCCTCCGCATCGACCACGTCATCGCCGCGCGACTCGCCGCCTCCCGCGAGCTGGCATACCACACCGTCCTCCACCGCGAGCACACCCGCGCGCGGCGGCAGCACCGGTGCCGCGCGCAGGAAGACCAAGCTCATCAACGAGACGCGAAGGGAGATCTGCCTTTACGCGGAGCAGTTCCCTAGCGCGAGGCAGGAGGACATCGCCGCGTTCTACAACATCGAGCGCAGCACGGTCAGCAAGATCCTCAAGCAAAAGGAGAAGTGGAAGGCCATCGTGCCCGGCGGCGCAACAGCGAAGGTCGCAAAGCATCGGCGCGTCTCATCCATTCTGCATTCGGCCGTTCTTGCTATGCGCCTCTGCTAACGCTTCAACCCGCCGCTCAGTCCGTCCAAGTTCCCCGAGATCGAATCCCGTCTTTCGGCCTGGGCGCGCGACTGCACACGCACGCACGTCATCCTCACCGACCAAGTCATCCGCGACAAGGCGCGCGAAGTCGCCAAGGAGCTCGGGTATACGGAGGAGAAGTTCAAGGCGTCGTCCGGATGGGTGGAGAAGTTCAAGGAGCGCAACTCGATCCGCAAAGGCCAAGTGCAGACCCTCCTCGCCGCTGCTGCTGCCGCCGCCGTCGCTGTCGCCAGTCTCGACGACGAGGTCGCCTCGCTTGCGGGTAGCCTCGCGACGAGCGGCGAGTCCGGAAGCCTTCTCGGCGACGGCGATAGCCTCATGGGCGAGTCGATGATCGACGAAGACGAGCCCGTTACCCCCGCGCCCCTTCCGATCGTCCAGGATGACATGACCATGCACATCTGCCTGCCCCAGTCGGGCACGCCGGGAACGGCGGCCGCGGCCGGAGCGTACGGCCAGCCGCCTCCGCCCCCGCCGCACACGCCGCAACCCGATTCGGGCAGTCAAGTCGAGCTCCGCACTGCTTCGGCTGGTGCCGGCATCGCCTCCCCTGTCCCGACTGCGGAACGCCAGCCTACTCTACCGACCGCCGCGTACAACGTCTCCCCTTCGCCTGCCTCCTACTTCGAAAACCGCCATCGCGCCCGTGCGCCGTCTGCTCTCCGCCGATCGGACACGGCGCCGACATGCACACCCGCCTCCCCCACCGCCGGCTCGACCCTCGTCAGCGCGCTCGATCAAGGTCCACGGCAGCCTGGGCCCCGCCCCCCGCACCAGCGCCTCCCGAGCAACAGCTCCCTCGTCCCCCCATCCACGCCCCAGCCGCTACCGCGCGCTTCGTCCACGCCTTCGTACGCGCTTGCAGCATATGATGCGGCGAGCGCGGCTGCGCAGCATCCCGCGCTGTACGCCCAGACAGCGCATGCTGCTTCTGGCGAGCTGAGCGCCCACCACGAGATGCAGTTGTTCTCGCCGTCCGCTGCTCCGCTCCTCGTCCCCGGCGACGACCAGCAGCAGAACACGCAGGGCCGGCCCGCCACGCCTTCCGAGCAAGCGCATGCCGCCCAAGCATTCGCGCGTCTCGCGCATGCCGAGAGTCCCGTTCAGCTCCAAGCACAACATCAAGCACCCTCGCAAGCTCATTACGGCGCGCAGCAGCCTCCCTCCTCCGGCCCCTCCCGCTCGTCCATGTCCGCCTACGCGCACGACACCGGAAACCCTTACCCCCTCCATCGCTACCGCTCCACACCTTCATACCCGACGTCCCCCGTCATCGAGTCTACCCCTTCTACCGCCTATCTCACTCCCGCACCCGCGGCGCCGAGCGTGTCGATGCACGAGACGTACACCGCGCTCGGCACGGTCATGCGCTTCCTTGAGGCGCAGCCGAGCGGCTTCGCAAGCCCCGCGGACCTCATGGTTGTCGGCCAGCTGCGCGGGCGGGTCGAGCAGATGGTTCGCGAGCACGAGGGTCGTGCTTAATCCAGCTCCCATCCTTCTTTCGCCCGGCATCGCACCGGCCCAGGCGGCCCTCGTCTCGCCTGACCTTTCTTGACTTTCCACTCAGCATTTTATAACCATCCCAAATACGCAGCAATCCCAACCATGCAGTACCCGGCATCTGTCATACATCCACCATCGTCCTTGCATCCCTTCATTCACCAGCGTACCCACAATCACCAATCACCTTTTGCATGCTCCACCCGCTTCTGTGCTCCCCGTTGCGTTAGTCCTTCGATCGCCGCACTTTCTGATACGCACTCGCCCCCCCACAACCCGCACCCTGCTTCGCAATATCGACAAGATTCGTTCCTCGCGCTCGCTGTAACACTTACACCGCATTGCCTCCCTTGAACCGAAACAAAAGAATAAAGAATTCGAAATGCAATTCGTCGATGAACTCCTTGCCGCTTGGTGTGCGATGGCTGCAGATTTGCCTCGCCAGTATGTTGACTGTCAAGGAGGCAGGCGAAAGTTCTCATGGGAGCGAGCGGCGCGACTCTTTCTTCCAGCGAAGGGGAAATGTTCTCCGCAGATTTCTTTTCGCGTTGCGTAGGAGGCGATGCATATCGCGGGAAGTGAATGAAGGTGCACAGCATGAAGCCTTGCTCGGCATGGAACACTGCTGATCCTCTCCGCGATGCCAACCTCTTCGGCCTTTGCTGTGCTGTTTGGCCACAACAGCGACACCTTGAGAATATGAATTGTATAGTCCTGAATATACCCAATCTTTTGAGGCGATTGCTCAAGTTTGACTGCCCTTCCGTTTGCTCTGAAGGTCGAGTCTCACGCCATGAACGGCTAGCAGTCACAGTGCGTTTCTTCGTCTACTGAAGCGGCACCGTTGCTTCGCTGTACCTCCCTTACTCTTAAATTATTTGTGTGATTCCTCAATAGATTTCCTATGGGGTTGAGGCACATCCAAGGCGCCAGCTACGTACCGGCCGTGAGGTACAGAGCCTGTACAATCAGGGTGCCTTGGCATAGTGCCTCGCGGCACAACAAACCACGTACTGCAAGACAACCAGCGAGCTTCTTAGGTAGTAATGAGGGTCATTATCTCTTATTGAAGGAGCGATGGAGCATGGCATAGTGGGCAAAATGAAACCTGCGCGCTGTTGCGTTCAAGACCCGCTCCGCATCAATCCGCAACCACCTGCTTCGAGCCGAGCGCAAGAATTAGGTAGTAGAGTAATGGCCTCGAGCCAACTGCATTGATTAGTGTTCTAGAGTTCAGAAGACACCGTCAGACAATCTGTACCTAAGGCGAGGGTCGTCAGCATCTGTTCAATTCACGCTCATTCAGTTGAGAGTCTAGGAGTCTTTGGGGTATGCTTTCAATGCGCTCCAAAAAAAATGAAGTCCCTTGAGGTATCTTTTATGGTAATTACTATTTCCTAGGGAGGAGCCGACTCAGCAAATGAATATGAACAGCCGTCCAGGACGGATCCGCCTGACAGTGAAACGGTGGCTGTCTGCTGACTCGCGAATCAATGGCAGTCGCCATCGTTAGTTATGATAACAACCGGTAAATCAAGTATCTACAACTCAAAACAAATGGCAGTGTGATCGGACGCACTGTAGTGCAGGGATGAACACTCCAAAACGCCCCCACGCCGCTGCGTCAAGATGCACACTCAGTAACTGCACCGAATCCCCGATACGGCGCGCAGTCTTCTCAGATTTGTGAATTAACTGAGACTCAATCAAAGAGTCCTTGACTCTCTAAGGACCGAACTCATCTTTATCGGACCGTCCCCCCTCACCTCGTCCTTCCTCCAATCGCTCTTCCATCTTAAGATGTCTGGACCGATACATACGTAAAACCCCCTATTAAACCCCTTGGTGGGTAGGAAGACCCCAGCGACGATGTTCTCCCAGAGTTGCTAGGGCAGCAGGACAAGGGGCTGTACGGCGCTGGCGACGGTCCTGTCACGAAGTGCTCCGCTCTCGGGGGGCCCACGCTTCTGGGCGGTGATTGTCAGCCTTTGTATTGCATCACCTCTGATTGCGCTAGACCTGATGAGTCATGATTATTCCGCGTATGAGGGCTTTGTTAAAGCAGATGAACTGACACCGTGGTCGACAGATACCGCAGGTGGGCGGAATATCGTGCGGTAGAAGTCATACAGCTAATTTTTTGCGAGATTTACAGTTTCAACCGCTTTACCCACCATCGTAGGTGACCTTGGTGGAGTGGAGTTCTCATGGGTTAGCACAGGTGCGCTTCCTCCTCTTCTGAGGGACCGTCCCACAGCTTGAGTACTGCGCTTACAAGTTGTTCTACTATGCGGGAAGCCTATGCCCTTACGACAACAGCGTTTCTTCTATGGAGCGGACCCCGGGACACATTGTACGTTATCTAGCTAGGGAAGGAAACGCATCATTAATCTTGAGTTCTCAAACGCAGTTCGGTCGCCAACGTGAGCACCTTTCCTCGTTCCGAGTCCCATGGTCCTTTCTGAAGTTTCTCCAAACCAATCAGAGCAGTCATACTTCCTAGCCTGTCTCTACCCATGATGGGGAGCGCTCTGGGTGGATCAGCGCAAACACTGGAGTGGCTGATTGCCGCCAGAGGTCAATCAACTCCTCATGTCGAGTCGAACTGCAGCAAGTCGTGACGCACGGTCAGTCGTTCATGGAATAGTAGCAGGGGGCATGATTACGGTGTATTTCTATGCGATGTTTTCCAGTGGCTATCAGTGTCTTCAGGAAGTACCAAACAATGTCACCACAGCTCGTCAATAATCGTGACGGACCTCGTGCCACTCGCTGATCGAGGCACCTACGTGGGCCTCCTTGCGTCTGTTGCCGCATTGGCAGGTGCTCTTGGTACGTATATCATAGGTCTTCGCGCTGTTCATTATAAATTTACTCAATGGAGAGTTAATAAACAGCACCCATCATCGGTGGGCTGTTGGCAAAAGCCGACTGGCAATGGCTGCTTTGTCGGTCTTCCGCTGCTCGGAGCATACTGAGGTTTCAGCTGACATCAATGACCGCACGGCACTTGCTGCCCAGATTGGCGCATTTCAACTGTGACAGTTAACCGCACACTTCCAACCTGCTCAGCTTCTCTCCTCTCTTCAACAGGTATCGTTAGTTGTTGTGTTGCCTTTTACTACCCGACGTACTGTACGGCACTTTAGCCGATGTACAGTGCAAAGACCACTGACCCACAGTCTCTGCAGTCCAAGGTAGTCTTGGAAAAAGCTCAGTGAATCCGGTGTAGCGATGCTGCCTTTCGCTTTCATCCGTAAGTTCCCTGTCCTGCGTCCAGTTAAGAGAAGGCGACGAGTCCCAACATATCAATCTGACGTCTCCTCTACTGAAATAGATGCATCTTCTGGGGTGGCGACGGGTCTTTGGGTTCAAAGAAGCCAAAAAATTTGTTTCCACCAGCCTATGCAAACTCTACCAACTATTGAGCCGTCCTCCTGCTGCCTCACAGGTATCGTCGACAGAACTACTGGGGCTTGGCGTGTACACTGGCTGGTCTAGGTGTGTCGTTCGGCGTTTTAGCCGTTTTAGAGGTCTCGACAAAACTGCTCAGTTCGAAGAGAATCAGGAATGCTTACTTTTTTTAAAGGTAACACGTTTTCTCTTCGACGAGCGCGCCTACTCCCGCTCAGAACAACTCTATCACAGCATAATTCTTCGAAGACCATCAGGGCGGGCTATCAGGTACTGGTCTCGATAGGGTCAATTTTGACGGGAAACTTTTGGGCACACAACCTTCGTATTGCTGGGCGACTGTTTGTATGACCCGCATAATACCCAGACTGGGAACCCTTTACCCTGCGGCAACATTCCCTGCCCTAACCCTAACCCTATGTCTGTGCAATGTTCCCCAACTTGCCGTTCTGAAGACAGCTCTAGAGTGCAGCAGCGCCAGTATCTGGCCCATTCAAGCTTGCACTGGTCTCAAGCGCATGGAAGCTTTGCTCGCTTGTGCAGATGTTGGTTCAGAGCCATTAAACGCTGCAACATTTCAGATCTACTTGTCAGATTGCAGGGCTCCGATACCGCCCGGAGACTGCGGCGTGCTATTCCAGTAGCTGTCGTCCGCTTTCAGCACCCGCTCGCCCCCTTCCCCTTCGTCCAGAAGTCCGCTATCACTCTGCCAGGGTGTCGTTGACGGTCCTTTGCGACGCAGCGGCCACACCACCACTGTCTCGCATCAAAGGTATCATGAGTCCCCTCAACCCTTCGCAACTCCCCCATCTCACCCCGCCTCTGCCAATCAAAGCTGTATCCGGTCCTCCACGCCCCTCCGCACCCGCCCAATTAGGTCCCGTGCCGCGCCTGTGATCCGCTCCGGTTCAATGTCGAACCTGGGCGGAGGGACGTTGACGTTAAAGTTTCCGAGCTGGACGTTCAGTCCGGGCGTGGGCGCGGCGTTGCCCGCGCCGCCTCCTGCGTTGGCATTGGATGCGGCGGTGGCGGTCGAAAAAGTGGAGGGGATGAGGGAAGGAGGGGGGCGCCAAACGGAGGCCGGGAAGCGCGAGGCGGCTTCGGAGATGTTTTGGAGGAATCTGGGCCCCCGGGAGGTGGGCTTCAGATAGGCGTCGAGAAAGAGAATGGGAAGAACCCACGTTCGCGAGTTGAGCACGCTCGTGCCGCCCAGGAGGATTCGCGTGCCGGTGGAGACCTGCGCGCCGGCGACGCCCGCGCCCGCGGCGATCTGCTGGTTGAGGAGCGCGACGGTCCGCGCTTCCTCGTAGGTCGTCCCGCCCACAATGAAGAGGATGATTTCCTGCGGTCTGTGGAAAAGAACGGTACGCATCAGCGAAGTGGGAAGGGAGGAGATGGAGCAACGAGAAAACGCACCGAGACTGTTGGGTCCAGCCAGGGGGCGGCGCGCCGTCCAGGAAGGGGTAAGACTGTTCGCGCAGGCGGCCTTTGAGGAGGAGCTCGAGCGTCTGGGCGAGGTGCGGCGTGTGCTGCGTGTAGACGTTGTCGACGCCCTGTCCGCGTTCCCACCGACCGGTCAGAGCCGTTCGCCCCGATGCGGAAGATAGGGTGCGGGAAGAGAGGACCGAAACCACCTTCAAACCTTTCAACGCGCTCTTGCCCCTAGAGAAAAAGTTCTCGTTCGAAAAGAGGTCGTCCTGCCGCTGCTCGGCGCCGGCGATGTTTAACATGACGTAGACGAGCTGTCGCGCCATCCACCGTGAGTCCCGACTGATTCTTTATAAAGAAGAGAGCCGGGAGAGAAGTATTTTGGGAAAGAAGGAGAAGGAGGAGTGGAGAAGACGCACAGCGGCCCTCTGCTCCGGCACGCCGTTCTGCACGAGCTGGTGCACGACGGACGGGATCGCGTTCTGCGTCGACTTTTGATACCTAAGCGCGTAGAGGATCGCGAGGCGGAGCTTCGCGTCTGGGGAAATGTCCGGCGAGGCGATGAGGGATTGGACGCTCTGCGGAGCGCGCAGTTGCGTCAGTGGCGGGGCGGCGAGGGACGGACCACGGAAGTAGAGGCAAGGGAAAGAGCAGCGCACCTTGAGATCGCTCCCATGGCTCTCATTGCTCGCCAGACTCTGCTCGACCTCGCTGACCTCGAGCAAACGTTCGCGCTCGACGAGGCGGCTGAGCTCGCCGACGAGCGCGACGTGCTTGGACACGTTGCCCGCGAGCCGGCGGAACTCGGGGTACTCCTCCACGAAGCGCTTCATGTCCGCGATCGTCTCGATCTTGGCCGGCGACGTCGCGGCCGACTTAGACGAGTACTCCGAGACGTAGTGCTTCACTGACGCGCCGAGATCGCCGAAGTTGGAGAAGAGGTGCGTGGAGAAGAAGGGGTCTTGCTCGGGGGAGAGAACGATTTCCTGTTGCGACGAGACTTTCTCAGCGTGTGTGGAAAAGAGGGGATAGTGTGGGAGGAGGTAGGCAGGAGGCGCACCCGCAGTTCGGCACGCATGTCGGGCGCCCCGGAAAGGTCGACCCGCCCGTTGTGGATCCCGAGCAGCTCGTGCACCATCGCTTGGTACGTCCACTGGCTGAGCAGCGGCGTGACCGGGTCGTTCCGCCGGTCGAGGATGATCAGCAGCGGGGGCACCTCAGTGAGGCGGAAGTCGAAGAGCGCGGGGTCTTGGTTCATTAGGTACTGCGGTCGTCCTCATAATGTGAATTTCGCTTTCGCTCAAGGGTAAAGTGCATGGAGAATCATGGGAGAATGGAGGGAGGAGCTGGGAAGGAGACCCACCTGTAGTTCTCCGCCCAGCTTCTTCGCCATCGGACTCATCCGCTCGTATCGCATCACAGGGCGCTTCTTCAGACTGAGCAGCAGCGCAGCGAGCCCGGACGCGGCGCGCTCAAGCGAGGGGGAGTCCCACGTATTGGCCGTATCGGCCCACAGGCGGTGTTGCGGCGGAGAGAGGGAGAGGGAGAAGAGCGAGGGCAGGAGCGCGTGGTAGTCGGCGAAGTACTCCTGCCGACAGGGGAGGGATGTGAGGAGGAGGAGTAGAATAATGGAAAGGGTATTAACGCACTTGGACTTCTCGTACGACTTCAAACTCGTCCGCTTCGGCTAACCGCTCGATCGCGCTCTTCTTGAGCACATTGCTGAAGTCTGCCCTCGGCGTCCAGTTTCAGCCCCCAGCTCACCTCCCACCTCCTACACCGCACAAGGGAATGCACGCACACAGGTAGTACTCCCCGTACTTCGGCGCCCTCAACTCCTCCACCAGCGCGCCGACGCTCTCCGCGCTGGGGCGCACAAAGCACACACACTTGAGGTGCGGGACGCGCTCGCGGGCGCGGTTGGCGAGCGCGTCTGTGAGGTAGACCTCGTGGGAGAGGAGCGCGGACTGGGTGGATGCGAGGGAGATGATTGGGGTCTGGTGCGGAGGGCATCTAGGTTGAGATGGGCCAGCGCAGGCAGGATGGGTGGAAGTGGGACGCACAGTTTCAGGATCGAGCAGGAGCGCCTTCATCCCGCTCACGTCGCTCAGCATCTTGCTGATGTAGTTCTGCACAGCTTTGATAGCGTCCATATCGGACTGCGTTCAGTGGTCCGAGAGGGACGCGAAGGTTGAAAGGGCGGAGGGTGCGGAGCGAGAAGCGAGGGCCCAGGAGTCGCTGAGGGTGCGGGAGAAGGGGAAGCAGAGCCGGCGCTGGCTCCTGCCTCGAGCGGATTGAAGATGAGTATGGTTTTGACGCTGGAAGAATGAGTTTGGAGGTTGCAGATGCTTGATGGTAGAAATGTTGATTGGAGGTTGAGTGCCGAGGCACTGCACAGCGGTATCGTGGAAATGCCCAGTGACAGTGCGGGCGTGACGGGCACTCCGAGTTTAACGCAGGAGCGGCGAGCGGCAATATACGCACGAGAGGTACTTACGTTGGGGCTGGCTCAATCTCAGTTCCATGCAGGTACATGGTGACAGAATGAAGACAGTAGACCCTGTCTCTTTTTGTACCCCGAAAGCCAACGAGATCCGGTAATGAGCTTTTGCTTACTTATATTTTTCTTTGGGCCGACTTTATCACGGCCGCTTAACTCAGTTGGTAGAGTGTTTGCTTAACACGCAAAATGTCGCAGGATCGAGCCCTGCAGTGGTCATTTCCTTTTGTTTTGTGCCCTGCTTTTTGTTGCAACCACTGTACCTATAACACTATCCCACTGCAAATGCTTCATATTCCGATGTACTTCTGACACAGGCACTCATAACCACTGTCATTGATATGTGTCACTGTCACTGCGATACGGCCGGCTGACTGTGCGATTCACGCGTTCAAGGGAAGACGACCCCCACCCGTCCCGTTTCTTGCTGTAACCCAGCATTGCGGGACAGAGGATGTATTGGTACATATCCTTCCTGCGTCCCCCGCCCCTCAGCCTCTCCCCAGGCCAGCCCCTCCAGTTCGCGGTCCAAATCGCGAACGACCTCCGGACACAGTGCGTCCCTTTCCGTCCTTACCCTACACCTTCTCCACTGAAAGCACTCCACAGGCCCTACTCCCCTTCCACACCCCTCCCACTCCTCTACGCCTTCCTCCTCCACCCGCCCTCCCAGCCCTCCGCACACCCGACCACCCTTTTCCACCTCGGCTGCCTCACCCCACCTCAGAAGCTCACGCTTTACCGCGGTCCACAAGACGCGTACCGAGTCCTCTCCGTGCCCCTGCCGAAGCCGCTCAAGCCGAGCGCGGTGGTGACCCTCGCGGTGTGGGCGGAGGGCGCGGAGCTGCTCTCCCTTCTGAGCGGGCGGGGCATGGAGGGGCACGGGCCGGAGGAGAGGCGCCCGCTCGCGGTGTTCTCAATGCCTATTCTTGTGAGCGGGAACGGGAAGCAGGACGGGAAAGGGAAGCAAGGGAGGATACAGAGGGGGTATCGGATGCCGGATGGGCCCAAGGTTGGGGAGGAGGAGGGGGAGGGGAGGGCGAAGAGGTTCTTGAGCTTGGTGGAGGATACGTCGTTTGATTTGGATAAGGTGCGCTCTGTCCTTCTTCCTTCGGTACTCCTTGTTCTGCCATGCTCATGCTTTTAGCCGCGTCGGTACGGGCCTCGCAGAAACTATGGGACTCCGGCCTGGCGTTCTCGCACCTCCTCACGACCCTTCTCTTCCCCCCGTCGCCTCTCGCTCCCTCCTCTTTCAAACCCTATGCACCCCTTCTCTCGCTCTTCTCCAATTCTTCCCGACCACTCAAGATCGTTGAGCTCGGTAAGTTCCCCAGGCCCGCACTTCTCACGACCTTTCCAGGCTGACTGTGGGCGTGAGCAAAAGGCACCGGCACCGGCATCCTCTCCCTCACGCTCGCCGTCCTCCTCTCCTTCCTCTCCCCCTCCACTCCCCACACCCTCTACGCAACCGACCTCCGTGCGTCCTCCTCCCCATCCCCCATCCCCACCCCATGTTCCCACTGACTTCCTTCCCCTCCCCGAGGCAGCATCCGCGCTCCCCCTCCTCACGCAGAACATCGCGCTCAACGCCCCCCTCTTCCCCTTACCGCTCCGCCTGCTCCCCCTCGCCCTGGACTGGTCCGCCCCTCCCCCGCTCGCCGTCCTCTCCTCTCGGCCAGACCTCGTCCTCGCCGCCGACGTCGCGTATAACACCGCCTCTTTCCCCATCCTCCTCTCCACGCTGTGCACGCTCCTCCAACCCGCGCCTAGCGAAAGCGAAGTACGAAGGGGGCCGCTGGGGGTCGTGGCGTATAAGTGGAGAGACGAGGGCGAGCGCGATCTGTGGGGCTTGGGCGGCGAGCGGGGGTTGGAATGGGAGCTGGCTGGGAAGATTGGGGAAGGTGGGGAGGGGAGGGAGACGGAGGTTTGGTTCGTTAGGTGGCGGGGTGGGGAGGAAGAGGAGGAGGGGAAATGAAGGGGGAGGGGACACTGCGTATCCGTTGTGAGCTGTGTGCTGGCATTCGTGGTTACAAGCTGACTGGGCAGGCCAGGCTGATCTGTCGAGATGGTCTTGGACCAGTCTTTTTGCTCTTCGTTTTGGATGGGCGTAGGATTGGATTGGCACAGCGGCATGGGCCGGATTCGTGACAACGGCAGGGAGGAATGAGAAGTTGACTCACAGCCAGGATGCTTACCGTGTTGAATGATCGAGGCCGTACGACTGCGAGACCTGCTGAAAAAGAGTGTTGCAGATAAGATTATTCCTGAAGAAATTACATTCCTGAACAATTATCGGAGACCATTTTGGCGCTTACCCATGTCTCCTTGGGCGCGGGGCGGCCATGATTTCACCGCACCGTCGCTTGTCCCATTCGTCGTGCATCACCTCCAAATCCGCGCTGTAAAATTTTCCGTCTCCTCCAGATTCTGTCCACCGCCATGTCGACCCTCTCCAAGAACCTGATCGCCATCGCCACGCCGTCCACCGGCGAGTCTGACTGCCCGCCCTCTCTCGAGTGCCTTCCATCAGAGCTGCTGGTCCACCTCGGCATGACTTGCGACCGCTCTACTCTTTGTGCTCTCTCGCTCGTGAACCGCAAGCTTCGGGCTGTCGTGCTTCCACAACTCTTCGAGACGGGCCTCCGCGTCCCTTCTTGAGTCTGTTGGGCGCCTGGCGGAGGCGGTCAGGCCGAGCTCGCTACTTCAGAATGCTATCAGGTGAGTTCGTGTATCCTAGAAACGCTCGTGATGGTGTTTGTCTGAAGGGCTCCACCACCAACGTAGGCGCTCGACATTGGCGAGCCTCGCCGTTCTTCGGCAGCTTCCTACGACACTTTCGCAGCTGGGGGACGACCAGATGCCTCCATCGTCTACGCCATTTTGCTTTTCCCTTCGGAGATCAAACCCTGGGGAACAGCTCTACAGTACGTGCGCTCGGCGCGACTGTCGCTGCGCTCGCCCACCTGGAGAGTTTGAACCTCCAAATCGACGCAGAACTCGCGTCCACGCTGCCCACCAAAAAATTACAAAGCGGTTAACTCACATTTGCTTCATTTGGGCGATGATAGCCTTCATCTCCAACAAGTCTGCCCAGACGCCCACATGGACTTCCCCGAAGTTGACTGGGATAAGCTGCGTCCCTTCGAGAGGCCTTCAAAGGTTTGGGCAGGACGGTGGGATGCCCGATTGATTGGTCTATCCTTGCAGGCACTCCGGGTAGAACCTGTGGCCTGTTCACCGAGTGCTCAATGTGAGTGTGTTAGGCACTGCTTGAACATAGGGTAACGAAGCCGACGTGGACAAGCTACGCACAGCATGCCGTCATGACCAATCAGCCCTGCCACATAGGCTCGGTGAATATGCTGCAGATGTCTGACATAATTGGACCGTGAGGAATGAAAAGACCGGAAAGGCTGTCTGCGAAGGAGGTGCACAACATGACTAGTGGTCCGGTACATTTGAGTACATTTGATTCCCACGTGACTATTATGTTGGATACAGAGAGCACAAATTGCGATGAGCATGTGCCCCTCAAGCATCCATGTAATGAAAGCCTATTATTGCCAGGTCGAGTTCACTCACTCTGAGAAACTCCATGCCGTCGTCGACATCGTTTCCGGCGAGCCCATGGCAGCCATCGAGAAAGAAGACTTGTGCGTGCTCCCTTAGTCCTCATTCTCTTGTATAGGTGCTGAAATTCAAAGGCGACCTGCCGAGTCTCGAGAAGTACGCTCTTGTTTTGGTGATCCAGTAACGTTTCACGATCCGACTTTCGTCTATATAGTTTCTTGCTGTGTTGTAGGCAAGCGTCAACACTTAACACACTCCTTCGTGCTCGCCACGGAATGCACGCTCCTGTTTACCAAACACGCTGAGCAATACTTTTTAGCGGCTTCTTCTCCGACATGGTTTCTTTCTCCGGTTCACTGACCAGGATGCGCGCACGTTGCTACTCCCTCTCGCCCTCACCAGCCTCTCCCTCGCCCTCTCCTGCGGTCTCCACCGACGTACTCTCCGAAATCGGGGAAGACCTTGTCGACACAATCAAGACTCTTTTCAAAGTCCATGACAAGTACAAACCAAAGTACCCGGTGAGTATGAAGACCTAAGACTGCTTGCTTGCTTTCGCCCTGTGGCCTCGCCGTGGATCACCATTCCATGAAGCCCAAGGCTGACTGGATCTTGTCACCGGATTACAGGACCGGGCACGCAGTGGTGTAGTCTTGCCGAGCTGGACATGGACACTTGTATGACGGAGCGCTTTCATTCACAACTTGCATACACACACAGCCATACAGCGTGCATAACCGCTCTCGTACTCAGCCAGGACGGATCGACTGATTGCATGAATCAGCCTTACTCGAAGACGCGGAGCTCGCTGTCCTAATATTGATATTTTCCCGCCTTATTAAGGTCCATCTTCAATCACGCTCAACCCCGTCGCCTGTCCCTTCAGCACCCTCTCCATCCACCACCGCCGCCGCCCTACTTCACCTCCTCCCCCTTCTCCTTGACCACCGCGGGCGCCTCCATCCCCGCCCTCCACCCCTCGCCCCACCCGCTGACCGCGTCATATGCAAACCAGTTCCACAACCCCGCGGCGCCCGCGCCGCGCCCGCTGAGCGCGTGCAGGACGTCCTGCACGACAAGCCCGCCGAGGAGGGCGTGCTGCGGTGGGAGCGAGTGCGGGAGGGTCGGGAGGAGGGCGCTGGTCACCCAACCGCGTCCGATGTCAGCTGCAGGGTGGGGAGGTGAGGTGGAGAGGGGGAGAAGAAAGGGATACGGACATGATGTCTTCCTTTGAGAAAGGCAGGGGGGTAGGCGATGGGAGGAGCCCGGACGTCGTCAGGAGCTGCTTGAGAATCGTCCACAGCTCCTCGCCGTCCGCTTCGGAGACGGGCCACTTGCCCTCGTGCGCAGCGCGGAACTTCCACACGGCTGTGCCCGGCGCCCGACCTCGAGTCAGCATCACTATCCATGAACTACCCCATGGCGGGCGGGCAATCGCGAGCGAAGGTTGGGTGGGATGGAGGAAGTGAGGAGGAGGGCAGGACGGAAGAGTAATGCACCCTGCGGGACCCACGCGCCCCTCCACGCCTCCCGCGCGCGCCGGCGCTCGCGCTCCTTGACGCCCTTGCCCGCCCAGCTGTGCGCGAGCGCAGCGGGCAGGGTGGGGTACGACGCGCGGTAGCGGAGCTTCTTGGTCGCGGTCGGGTTCTCCTTGGTTGGTGCGGCCTTGTCGCTGCATCACATCCCCATCCCCATCCCCATCCCCATTCCGCGAGCGCCTCAGTTAGCCGCAGACCGAATGAGGAAGCGCAAAGTGCAGTATGTTGGAAGAAAGCGGAGAGGGGAGGGGTTGGGAGAAAGAGCGACGCACACAGCGTACTCGAACGCCTCCCCGCAGTCGACGAACGCCCACCCGCCCAAGCTCATCGCCCCGCACGCAAAGAACTTCTTCCCCGCGCCGCCCTTGACCTTCCTGACCCTCTCCGCCAAGCGACCCAGCACCTCCCCGACCTTATCACACACCACCACGCAGTCCGCGCCCTCGAGCAGCTGGTCCAGCTCCTCCTCGCCCAGCCTCTCCCCCTCCCCCTCCGACCACGGATCCACGCTCCCCGGCAAGCCCTTCCCAACCGCGCGCAGCTCCACGAGCGGGTTCAGCATCCGCAGCGGCTCGAGCGCCGCCTCCGCGGCGTTCGCGCCCACCGCGCCCTCGCCCTCGCGCAGGAGGATGCCGGCGGACGAGCCGAGCAGCGCAGGGGTGACGCGCGCGCCGTCGAGCACGGTGAGGGATCCGATGCCCGCGAGCACGAGGTTCTTGGCGATCTCGGAGGAGGGGCCGGTCAGGTTGATGAGGAGGATGCGGGACTGGCGGAGGAGCGTTTGCGCCGAGAGACCCCAGAGACGGATTTGGCGGTCGTAGAGAGAGGCCTAGGGGAAAGGGATAGAGAGTGGACGTCCCGCTTTGGTGTTCTTGTTTAGCATACGCACCTCGTCTGCCCAGACAAACAGCCCCGTCAGCGCAACTGCACACAGGTCTGCTCTCCTTCGCCAAACGCACCTTCGGTGATCTCCTTCCCAGCACCGGGCGCCGCAGCGGCGGCAGCAGAAGTTCCGTTGCTCGCCATATCCGATCCCGGTCAGTTACACCACGAGTAGGGAGCGTAAAGGGCTAGGTGCGAGTAACGAGGCAGCTGGAAGAGCAAAGCAGGAGGACGCGTCGCGGCGAGCAAAGGACGCGCCTCATTCGGGATGCCATTTTTTTTCTTCTTTTTGGCCACCCGTGGCTGCCACTTTACTTGCATGGCAGCGACACATTTTTGATGCTGAACCTCTTACCGAAGACCTAAAATTCAGCTCCGTGTGAGGTCTTACCCCAACACCGCGCCTTCGCAGCCTGCCCGCTGAGCGGCTCACCGGATGCAAGTAATTGCTGAGGCTCCAAGTCACCTTAAACCTATGCACGAACCAGCACAAAGCACCATTCAGGCAGCACGAACACTTGTACTACTTGGGTATCTCGACAACAACAGCAACAGTGGACCAACAGCAACACAAGCGACAAGAACACAAAGGAGGGGGTTGCGGGGACGGTCGGTATGACAGATTGGAGGGTGACGAATTAGAGGAAAAGGGACAACGCAGATGAAATGAAAAAAAATGAGAAGGAGCAAGTACTCGTGAAGATCGTGACGGAAAGGATAAACGTGCGATGCTAGAAATCGAAACGAAGTACGAGCTGACGGTCGAAAGTCCTGCGGTCCACCTACGCTCCCGCTCTCGTCATCCTCCTCGTCTTCATCCTCCCCCTCTCCCCTATGGACGCAGCACCGACTGAGCCGCCCCTAGCCCGCTTCGTCCCGCCGGCACCCGCGGCCCTAGCCTTACTGGACCTGAAGTCCAGCGTGGTCTGCCTTCCCCTCCCCCTCTCCTGGTCCTGGTCCTGCTCCTCTTCCCTCCTTCCCTCCTCCGCCTCTTCCTTCCGGGGGAGATCCTCTCCCTTCGCAATGCACCATCTCAGCCCGCTCCCGACCCTAGGCCTAAAGCGGCCGACCTCCGCCCCCCGCCATACACGCTGCGCCTCGCCGCGCGCCTCGGCCGCGGTGGTGCGCGAGCGGGTTGCGCGCGGGGCGGTCGGGTGCTGTGCCGGGGAGAGGAGGGGCTTGAAG
>JTLS01000699.1:0-14758 GCA_000826855.1 Basidioascus undulatus
GGGAGGGGAGGGTGTTGGGGTGGTTAGAATCTGGAATATATCGTCGTGTGATGGTGCTGCTGGAGGTGGATCAGATTGAGATGGAGGTTGGGTGTCGTGCGGCAGGGGAGTGTGTGCCATAATCGGTGTGCGTGTGCGTGTCGCTCAAGGGTAGGGCTGGGTAGAATCTGGAATATTGGATATGATGATGTACGAGACGCGGCGGGTACAAGTGGAACCTGTGACGGTGAGATGCTTGCTCGCGCGTGGTGGGTGGTTGAGAGCGAGCGTCGGCCCGCGCTCTACGCCGATCGTCCAGGCCGCTCCGCAACCTTGCCTCACAGTCTCTCCCCATGCCCGCTTTTATTCCACCTCCTCCACTTTTCTGACAGCTTAGAGCTCAGGTAGTTAAATTAATCAGTCATAAAGAACGTAGTAATGCCTCTATAGGAGGTATGGAATTGTGGGAGTGGGATAGAAGCGCTGGGATCGACGTGATTGTAGCGGTTCAAACACGTGATAGAGCGCTCTCAGGCTGTGCGAAAGGCACTGCATGTACTGTACGCGTTAGGATTTCTGTACACAGGCGCGCAAAAGAACGTAAACTAAAAGTCAGATAAGTTTTTCGGTGTTCTGCCAGGAAACGGAGACCCATGCGGTAACGAGAGATCCACCGTGCGGCGCTCCACTGGCCGTAACGGGACTGAAACGAGCTATCAAGCCGGCCACTGTAAACACGCCGACTGCCTTTTTTCGATAGGAAACGGGTAACCCACTTCTCTTTCAGTTAACAATCTCCGAGGACGAGCAGTCATGGGCACTCACAACACCCACAAGGCATAGCGAAGTGGCCCACTCAAGGCTGCCTGGCGCTGTCCAGACGGACGTGGAAGATCCGACTCCCCTCGCCTTTTCTTTGGTAGTAGATGTTGGGATAGTCAATGTCTTCGGGGTCTAAGAGAGGTGCCGGTGAGGTTTCCCCGGGCGGTGGGACCTGACTGGGGTCCAGCTCACGTTCTGCTTGAGCTCAGATTGCGCTGTGTCGCAGAACTGCCGGCCGCTTTCCAGCGCTCTGATGCCCGCTGTAATTCGACATCCTGTGAAGAAATCTGGGGTAAAGAATCGTGTCATTACAAAACTTTTGTGGAAAAATCACAGCCCAGTCTTGCCTTATTCTCACTCAAAGCGGAAACTTTGCGCTGGGCCAATCTCCACCCAAGCCATCTGGCTGTGCGTCTATCGAGATCTTTTACACAGTGAACAGGTGAGCTTCAAAAGAGAGCAAGTCACCACTGTACTCCTTATGGCTAGCCATTGTTTCCTGAAAGGCGAGCTGTCACAAGTCCGGAAGTCAGTGTTCGCGTTGGCTGTGCCCTCTCTTCCCTTTCCACTCGCTCACATCCTCTCACGCATCCTTATTTTCTAGTAGAAAGATACGCTACCGGGCTTAAGACTCACTTTCACCTCTCTCGCGCTGCCCGCCTTCCAAATGTCCAGTGGGACACCGCCATCTTCGCCTCTTCATGTCCCGCCTCACCCTCATACTTCCTCTCCAGCAAACTCACTTCCCCCAACCATCCCTCCCTGGGCATACCTCCCAGGCTCCCTCATCTCCATGGAAATAACTGCCACCCTCACCTCACAAACCCACCGCCGCTCCACCACAGTCCAGCGCGTCTTCACGCCCTTCTCGAAATCCCAAGCGTTCCTCGTGCATCTCGCCTCTGCTGCCCCCAGCCTCCTTGCTCATCCTCAAAGTCTACGATCCGCGCTACATCAACAAACCGGGACCGCAGCGAGCCTCAGGCGTCCAGCGCGGGGGGAAGCCATTTCCCGGGTCGAGCGGGCGAACGACTACGCTGCTCGGACGAGTGGAGCGATGCCCTGTGGGAGGAAGTCTTCTTCCCGAAGACGGACGTCTCGTGCCGGGGCGAAGGGGAGGTGTACGCCCGCCTGAGGGACCTCCAAGGTGCAGGCGTGCCGCACTGCTACGGCGCCGCGCACCCAGGCCGCTTCATCTCGCCCCCCACTCTCCTACTCGAGAACATCCCCGGCGCCACTCTCTCCCAGGTCGATCCCGCCCGCTTCCCCGCGCGACATTCCTCGCACTCCGTCCACCGTGTGCGACCTCTGAGCGCGCGGCGTAACGCACAACGAACCCAGCGCACATAATGTCCCAGAAGGGAGTGCGGAGCGAGCGGCGGTGATCGACTTTGGCCACGCGCTCCTGCGCAAGTCGGACGAGGACGACGAGGACAGGGAGGAGAAGCTCATATTCGGGGACGATGCGTGGAACTTGTCGGAGGCCTTTTCAGCGCGGGCTGCGGGATGGCACGCGGAAGAGGCTTGGGTTTGGGGTGGATGAGGGCGACATGGAGAGGGAGGAGAGGGAGGAGCAGCAGCGGCAGGCTCAACGTGCTGGGGACAATGCTGGCGTTGAGCATGGCCAACCTTGAGGTCTGCCTAATAATCATCAATTGTAGCAGCTTGAGTTCCAGTGCAAACATGCCTCGTGCGCAAGACCAAAACAGCAATTGTGGCAAGACGGCGATTTCCTTCTCGGTTGCCGCAGCAGACTTACTTACCCATGTAGCCCGACGACAGCTCTGTCCGGGAGCGATTCGTAACGAACGGGATTACGGCTCCTTCTGCTGCCCTTCATTATCGTCACCGTCCGCAATTTTCACGTTCACAGCCGTCGAGCTCACTCCTCCTGCGCTCTCTTCGTAAACATGCCCGTCCAAGTCCAAGTCCCCTTCGAGACGATCCCTCGTTCGGACCCTCGCATCAGCCCCACCGACGTGGCGGACCGTTTCATCCTGGATATCGAGCGGTACCCTCCGCTTTTGCCGTCCTCTTGTGCAGTGCTCGACAGCTCTAGCGGCGTGAACGGATTTCCGCATCCAGGGCTTTCGACAGGGTGAGCTCCTGTTCGTCGTGAAGAAGGAGGAGACCGGTCGGGTTGGCTATTTTAACCCTCAATGCATACGGACGTTTCCCTGGCGGCGATTAGCGAAGTTTACAGAGAGGGGATGGGAAGGCGTCCGCTTCGAAAACCAACTGGATCGAGGTTTGCTGCCTTCGTCCTATCGTCAACTCCCTCCTGCATCAGACAGTAGGGATGGACATCCTTGTCGCTTTATTGTGCCGCAAGGGAGCGCCAATGGGACAACAACATCAAACTCTTTCGGGATGCGGTCATCGCGACCGCAGGCTGCGTCTCGTTCACTGTGCCCGACCTATGGCGGCAGTATGGGCACGTCTGCTTCAAAGTTGGCTGCGACGACTTTCGGAAAGGGTAGGGCAACCGCAGGCCATGTGAGGTCTCTGAGCTCGCAAAATAGGAGAAGTAATTTATAACGAAATAGACCTTGCTTCACGCTCGCTGCATGCAACGCCTGGTGCACTTGTTCTCGCACACCCAGAGAGCAGAAGCACCTAGATACTACGTCCACCGGACTAGTGCACTGGTATAACACAGGCATTATGGTTCAGATTGGAAGGGCCGTACATAATCTCATCAGTCACTGAACCCTGGAGGTGTTGTACACAGGATGAAGACGTACGTCGGGAAATACGACGGCAGGCGACCCGGGTGCAGCTCTGACCACTCTTGCACAATACGTTTGGAGATGAGGTTGAGAGCGATCTGCGTACGCGCCAGGGTGAATGTGCGGGGCCTTTCCAACCGAAAACAAGAACCCCAGACTTACCCTGCTGCCCTCATGGTTGTAGTGAATGCCGCCCCTCGTCAGTCCCCGGCTTTCATCGGCGCCAGCTGCGGCGTCCTTGAACAGCGTGAACATGTCGGCAGTGGACATGTCGGCAGTCGGAACCCCGCGCTCGGTACCGATGTCAAGTACGGCATCCGTGTACGATTCGAACTGCCAGCCGTAGTACTGGTGGGCTTACGGGCTCGTACCGGAGTTGGTGATGAGGAGGACGCGTTGCGAAGGAGGAAGGACGGAGAGCATGGCGTTTATGTTGGACTTGAAGTCGTCGAGGGGGACCTGCGGGGTTAAAATACACTTTAGATTGGAATTTAAGATACCATAGGACCATTGAACGGGCGCCAGTTTCGTTCAGCTTCGGATTGGGTCGTTCTCGCCTGACAGGGATGGAACCGGCTATGTCAGCGAAACGGCCTGCATACTTGACTGGTCCACTCACCGAAATATGCCTGAATGGCACTATAAACGCAGAGAGTGCACGGCACTGCCATGGCTCAGTGCTGCCGTGTTGCACGGCACTCACACTGGTGCCGTGCCCTCCCTAAGGACTACCGGAGGATTGCCGTCTTCTTAGTGCATTAGCCGGAAATTAGCCGTGTTGCACACAAATCTGACATGTTGCACGGCAATGCGCCGGTGCTGCCCGGCAATGCATTAGCACTGGACGGCAATCTGCAAGGACTGTACACAGCTGAGATCGACGAAAGTTTTATTCTTTGGACGGTTTCAACGTACGATGGTAACACGTACGGGGGCTCCAGGGCAAGGGACACGGCGGCTCGAAGCGATCATCTGCACTGACAGCGTCTGCATCGCATGCTAACTATCGACGGCAGTGCCGCATTCATAACGAACAACTTGTCGAAATGCCATTCAACAGCTTTTCCCATTAGTTCTTCTGAACTGGAACTGAGCCGGCCTACTGCATCACACACCCCCAAGCCAATGCAACCTCGCCTGCTCAACATCGTCCCTGCAGCGTTTGGCCTGCACTAACCACTCCGCTCAAACGTTCTGACGAAGTAAATGTGGTGTTCAAGGGAAAACCAGGCCCTCCCACACTTACGCGTGCGTGACGCGCTGGCAAAGTCATCCAGAGACGCGGGCAGCGTCGGCCAGTAGAAGTTTCGTCACTAGAGGTCTGCAGGAAATGTAATTTGCGGCGGAAGGTTCGCTGGATTTGACATAGTATAGTGAAAATTACTCTATTAACTGCTGGCTGGCTTCCCGGTCTCCGTTGGTTCTAGGGCACAACCAGGGGCTGTCGAAATGGGATATGTACGAAGCGCACGCCGTCTAAGATGGGGTGGTTGGACGTGTCCATGAGGAGTGGAATCGTCAGAATGAACCACTTGAAAATCCCTTCACGGTGCAGGATGTCGACTCGACATGATCGACACCTGCAAGCGAGCCTCTCCGGGAGCGACGGGGCTGCGATTTGGGCGGTCTCTGAAACCCAGCTAATATCACGTAAAGCTTCGCGAACTCTGAAGGTTCTGAAGTCCTGTGCATGAGGTCGCATGTATACATGAGCGCCGCAGCGGGTGGGCTCACCGCATACTGTGCACCGCACGACATCTTCAAGTGCGACTTTTCTGCCCGACTTTCCGTTCCTCTGACATATCCAATGTCCCCACAGATTTGGCCTCGTATCCAAGTTCATCAACAGCCTAGATGGTAATGTGCTTGACTGCGACACGTATATAGGCCCTTGACAGAACTCACGAGTCCCCTCCACGCTGCTGCGTCAAATAGGACCCGAGACGACGTGTAGGAGTATCCGATGGTCGACGGCGAAGATCTGGCCATGCATCTTTTACGGACTATTGACTTTGGTAAGCCAGCATCTCTTCACCCTTCTGGGGCTTTACAAGACTAAGAGTGTCTTCTCCTAGGCTGCGAACATGGTCTGGACAGACGATCCACTGAACATCGCCAAGAGCAACGTCGTCAACAACAACTGCCTCTCGCCGACGAAGCCGCCGCAGGCCGAGTTGATCGTGGGTGGCAACAGGAAGCCCGAGGGTCCATGGAGCCCAAGAGCACCCTCGACCGTCAAGAGGCACGAACGGCCGAGTTCTTCATTCGCAACGCAGTGGCACTTGCGCAATGTAGGTCTCTTGTCTCGCTCAGCTCTCGCTTTTCGCTCGGGCTCAAACTCCTCAACGCTGACTTTGCTTCCCAGACTTTGACGTCAACTCTGGAGCATTCAGGGACACCGCCGTGCGTGCAGCAGCTCTTTGCCCAAGTCACTCCTCCGACTGGACCAATCGTGCCTCCGCTCGACGAGAGGTTCAACGAGTGGCTGCAACTACGTCTCTGCCTTCTCTTCGGGAGTGTCGTATGTCCCATGCCAGATTCGCTTACAGTGTGTCACCAAGCTGATACCCATCCACTTCGCCCTTTATCTAGGCCACGTGTAACGAACGTCCTCAACTTCTACAGGGCGCAGCTCGAATCTCTTCTCCCGCCTCCGACACCCAGCAGCCCAATCCTTCGGTTCCGGGGTGCTTCAAGCTATACCATGACCTGACAGTTGAATCATCTTCTATTCTTGACCCTTGTTAACCTATCAATGCTGAAAGAGCGTTATCATGCGTAGATCGGCGCTCGCGCGGCAGCGGCGACCTTCACCTGGCGAGTATGTCTTTCCGTGCGCGATCCCGCTCGCTGGAGCAGCCTGAAGAATACCTCCTGTGTGAATCTCTGCCCGCAGAACCTTTCCAGCCCGTCCGAAACATGGTTGGTGCATTGTGCCCGGCGACGTCGGCAAGATGCGGTACTGGTGGGACTCGCAGAACCAGCCGCTGTTCATCAACGCCGAGTTCAAGATCTTCGCCATTGGCCACTCGGTACGTCTCGCTGGGATTCGCTCTTGGTGAAGCTCAACCTACATATCCCTGCATCAGACGGTTCGGCTTCGGTGGTAGCGATGCACAACCATGTCCGGGGCTCCTCTTTCTAATGCCTCATTCGTGGTGAAGCTCAACCTCCCTATCCCCTGCATCAGAATATCCCACATCGCTAGCCGCCTACGCCATGCCCGACTGCCAAACGTCTGCGCGTTCGGCAACCACCTCGACCCGAACTCTGCGCCGGTGAGTGGAGCTTCACCTGCCCGCCGGACGGTCAGTCGGCGGGTCTGTTGTTAGTCGTCACAGTCTCTCTTGAATTCGCTCCCCACTAAGCCCCTCTTTTTCCTCTAGTACGACAACCGCATCAACGGCCGCAATGTGCCCCTTATCGTCTGCGGTTACAACCTGCAGCAAACGGTGAACTGCATCAACTTCGCCAACGCCGCGGACGGCCTGACCGGCGTGTACGTGTCGTACCCGGACCTCGGCTTCCACTTCTATTAATCCGCGCACTTGCCGTTCTTCTCTGTGCCTCCGGCCTGCTCCTTTTGCCGTACCTTTTGTATTTGGGGGACGTTCTGGGTAATCCATCAAGGTTGCGGAACCAGTTCCTCGCATGATTGTTCAAATTCCGGCGGGGAGCTCGCATGTGTTGCTGAAGGCCGTGACGGGCCTGCATGCCGCACGTTGGCACTGCCAAGTTCGTGGAACGTAGACTGGTTGGAAGACAGAGCCGCTGTCTGTCACCGCATCTTTACAGCTTTTGAGACGTTGACGTTCTCACCCATCCTCCAGAACCTCACACCCAAAGTCTCTGCATATTTCAGATGGAAAGTACATCACGATGCTTGTGCGAGCAACTTTCCAACTGGCCCACTCGCCGCACAGCAAACGCGGCAGACACAAAATCGCTTCATCATATGAAACGTCCTCCATCATCACCCCTTCTTGAGCTCGCGCTGACAAAGCTAAAGTCTGCATAGGAACGGCTACCCGACGCAGTTCATCGTGTCCTTCACGGCCAAGTACGGTGAACAGGACACCGACACGGCACAGGGCGGTAACGGTCCCGCGTGCCGGTCGGCGTACCGGCTCCAGAGGGTGGCAGAAGAAGATGCGGCGCAAGACAGAAATCGAACTGCGCGGATACAAGTGTGTGAGTGCGGGGGGAAAGACGTGAACAGGAACACAACGGACCGCCGCTCGATGAGCGCAAACGCGCAACGGGGCTGAACAGCCAATTCATAGACAATATTAAGTCGCATGAGCGGGGCGATGAATTGACTGCGAAGACGTACCGGAACAACATGAGCGATGCATACTCACTGAGCGAGTAGCCGGCTGAGCACCCGACAAGAGGGCTGTCAGGCAAACGCGACGAGGAGTAGATCGCTAAGAGGGAAGCGCACCGAAAGGTGGGCTGCGGTTGACAAGAGCCCCCGGCTGCGCATGTAGTCTAACGCAGCGCAGTTGGTGGATGCCGGGATGCGAGCATACACAGTGAGCGAACAAGTTGAAGGTAAAAAAAAATCAGGTGTAAATGCGGATCTTGGTTGGCTCGGGGATGTCGATCTACAGAGGCAGAATGTCAGCCACGCCTGCGTGCTTGAAAGAAGTCAAACCGGGAATTTGGGAGAGTGTTGAGCGCGAACTGGGCGGTTGTGACGTTTCGCTGGTGGTAGATGTCGAACTGCGGATGATGAGGGCGATGCGGCGAGAACAAGGGCGATGAATTATCAGGTCGCCAACAGGGATAGGAACTCTGTTACGCACGTTGGTCACATTGAGGATCTCGCGTAACTATCCGAAGACTGCGGGAAGCGGCAGATGAGCAGCAGGTAGGAACGATCGCGGGCCGAAAGATGCTCACCTCACCGAAGCGCCGCTGGTAACCTGCGAACAGAGAGATAACGATCGTAATGATTTCATCAGCCGACGCATTTTGGTGCGCTCGCAACGCGTCTTTTCTCGTTCCCTCAAATCTCATTAACTGTCTTCATCTCGATCTTTACGCGCTCTCTCATGGCCGCATCTACCAACGCGGGCGCTCTGCGCGCTCTGACCTCGCCGCCGCCCTCCATTTCGCCCTCCGATCACAGCACCCTGACCTCCGCTACGCCTGCTTCGTTCTCGACCATTCCCCCCGTCCTGCGACGCTTGGAGGAGAATGTTCGGGTGACCTTTGAGCCTGCACCAGAGGGGATCAAATTCGAGCAGGCGGGGACGCTCTTCGTGACTGAAGCGTAAGTCCCGCTCCCAAGAGACTACGTGTACTCAGAATGTGCACCGACGAGAGGAGGAAACACAGCGAGCTCTCATTCTTCTCGACTTCTGCTACGAGCGGGTTCGTGCTCCCTTACCCTTCCATCACCCTCCACGCGGTCTCGCGCGACCCCAAGGGCGGCGCGCCATGCATCTACTGCCAGCTGGACGAGCGGGACCCGACCCTGCCCGAGCGGGCTGGCGACGAGGAGATTGAAACGCGCGACATGCGTATCATTCCCTCTAACACGAGTGCACGTACGTGGATCTCAAATCTTACATGTCCTTGGCTTGCGTGGCTGACCAATTCACCGTCGTTGTCATCGTCTAGTCGAGCCTATCTTCGAGGCGCTCTCGTACTGCGCGTCGTTGCACCCGGACAAGTATGGCAACGATGACGACGAAGAGGCCGACGGGCGGTTTGACGACTTCGGGGGCATGTCCGGCGCGGACGACGAGGATGAGGCGGATATGATGACTGAGCTCGGCCGGGTGCGCAGCGATTTCGCCAAGCTTTCCACGAGGTTCACGCCGTATTGATCTATTATGCAATTCATGGCCGCATCGTCCTTCTCTTGTTTTTTTGAAACAGGTTGCACGGGAGCACCTCGAGTCGATTATCGAGTGGCCGGCGGGGATGCAGCCGCCGTGGGAGCAGGAGGACGCGGAGGAGGAGCGGGAAGGACAGCAGGCTGGCGAGGACGAGGAAGGGAAGGAGACACCCGCCAGGCCGATCACGAACGGCACTTCTTCGTCGTCGGAGAGGCCGCTACCCAATGGCGCCTGACGTATCGCATGAATTGCACAGCTCGCTTCACGGGTGTGCGTCTAGACGACGTTGTCTGCGGGTAGCACAACGTGCTGGCTGCCGGGGGTTCTGACTTCAACCTGACATAGCCTTTGCATGCCTCATAATCTGAAGGAAGAAACTCTTGAGCGTCCCGTCGACAGTGTTGGGAAAGTGGACCCAGACAACATGAACAGGCGTCGGTGGGGTTGGCAAGGAAGTCCGAAAGACGCGGCGGTGCCTTCCGTTCTCTCCAAGCCGACTTCAGCTGGTGAACAAGAAGAGATTTTTATCGACTTTCCTATCACATACCATTCATGCTAAAATTGCGTCGAACGCTCTCAAAACCGCTGTGAGATTCGGCAACAACTGAGGGTCTGAGGGACAAATGCGGCAGGAGCGCCAATCAACTTTCCTTGCGGGAGTGTCAGTTCCTTCAAGGTACATCAAATCCGCACTTCTGCGTGGATCAGGACGTTGCCGAAGTTCCTATACAGCGTTGAACCAGATTGACCGGCTCGACATTCGGTCGATGACTTCATCTTCCGGGCGGGCACTTTGCCTTCTTGCCTTGTTTCCTTGCCCCTTCGCCTTCCTTGCCTCACTCTTCTCGACAGGCAGTCCACTCGTACTTCTCAAACTTCAAAACTCACCATGCTCACGCTCGTCCGCTCAACACTGACCGCCGGTCCCCGCGTGGCCGCGCACCGCACCTTCACTTCCATCTCGCGCGTGCTCGCCGCGCGCCCACTCCCAGGCATCGAGGTGCCCTTCCGCTCATTCGACCTCCTCAGTCATCACTCCATACTGACAAATATCAAACGTCGGCGTAAAAGGACCGCTTTCGTCAGGGAGTCTTCTATCACCGTCTCGGCGAGAAGCACTGGGCCGTGAGCTTCCTCAGGCACCTGCCCGAGAACTCGCGCACGCGCGCCATCATCGGAACCGTCTTCGGCGACATGGAACTGCCGAACGAACAGAACTTGTACTCCAAGCTCAGCGAGAATGCGGGGTTCATTGAGCTGCTGCATGAGGTGGGACGACTACGCTCGTGCGAGACGAGACGTCGCTGACCTCCTCTGTGCCCTGTAGGTCGTCAAAGCGAACGCGCCGAACGATGAGCACTTCGTGTTGGTACATTCCCGAGCTGATCAAGGCAACCTGGCTAAACCATGCCCACCTACACAGCCAAGAAGCCACGATGCGAGGGTCCGGCTGGGTGCCGGTAATCGGTGGGTGTCGATTGGCCATCCCCTCATTCGAAGCTTACTTACCATTCGCATGTTCAGACGAACGAGCCCCACCCGTCCTCGGACGCACGCCTGACCCTACAGACACCATCGGGATGATCCTCGTCGAAGAGGGTGGAGTGGTGCGACCCCCCTCCCACCCCTTCCTCGTCTATCCTCCCTTTGACTCACGCATCACGCCTCCAGATCAAACCCGAAACCTACGAGGAGTCCAACTCGTACCGCGTAGCCACCCGCGATGGGCTAATCAAGCTCTCGCCCGACCTGGACTATGCGCTGCGGAAGGCGATGGCAGCCGAGTCAGAGGCGACGCCCGCCAAGCCCGCGCCGTCGTACTGAAACCCAAAAGCGCGCTGTCGCCTTACATAATCATGAATCTCAAACTTCTTCATATATCGCCGAGCGAGTGGAGAGCAGAGCAACAAGTAGTGTGCGTGGTAAAGAAAGAGCCGGGGAAAGAGAATGAAGCTACATGCGAAGAGGAAACGAGGAGAGCAACGCAGTCGGGAACCAAGAAGGGATAAAAAGGATCTTCCTTTACAGCAGCTTGTTCTCGAGGCGCTTCTCGTTCTTGAGCGCGAGCATGCTCGCGAGCACCTTGTCGAACGGAATGGTCTCGGACTTGCCCTTGACGGTCTCGTCCCGGTTGCGGATGTTGACCGACTGCGAGTCTTCCTCCTCCTGGCCGACGACTATCACCACAAACAGTCGAGAGTCCGTCAGCACTGCGATTCACTGCCGTTAGAGGGCGAGTGTGGATGAAAGACTGACCGCAGATGAAGTTGTACTGAGCAAGCTCGTTGTTGCGGATCTTCTTGTTCAGGGTGTTGTCGGTGAGATCGACGTCCGCGTACAGGCCTGCGTCCCACATCCGCTTCTGCACGCTTTGCGCGTACGGAGCCTACAGCGCGACGGACTGGAATAAGCCGCTCGTCGGAGAAGATATAATGGCGACGAAAAACGCACGTATTTGGCAGCGACGGGGATGACGACGACCTGACGGGGGGAAAGCCAGAACGGCCTATCAAACAGCCGAGTCAGCGTCAGATTCAAATTAAGGCAAAGCGGAAGTTGAGAAAGCACGACATACCACTTGCCGGCGAAGTGCTCGGTGACGATGGCGATGAAGCGCTCGAGCGAGCCGAGGATGGCGCGATGGATGATGACGGGGCGCTCGAAGCCCTTCTCGAACGTGCCGTCCTCCTTCTTGATCCCCGCCGACTCGTCCTCGCCTGAGTTGCGGAAGCGCAGCTTGAACCGATCGGGGAGCTGGAAGTCGAGCTGGATCGTCGCGCACTGGTGCGACCGCCGGAGCGCGTCCGAGATCGTGATGTCGATCTTGGGGCCGTAGCTGGGGAGCGACGGTCCTGTTCAGCTGGAGTTCGGGATGAGGAAGGAGGTCTGGACAACGTACAAGGCACCGTCACCAGGGTTCAGCTCCCACTCGCCGGGGACGAACTTGTCGAGCGCGTTCCGCAAGCTCTACGAGCGCGCACCACAGCAATGTCAGACTCAAAGAATGCGGCTGATGAAGTAAAGACATCGCGCAAGACGCACCTCCTCCGCACGGTCCCAGTCCGCAATCTCGCCGAGGAATTTCTCCGGGCGAGTCGAGAGCTTAAGCTTGAAGGTGAAGCCGCAGGTGCCATAGATCTTCTTTAAGAAGTCAAACACGCCCGAGATCTCCTCCTCAATCTATCTCATTCCATCGCCAAGCCCCATCCACGTCAGTCACTTATGAAGCAGGAAAAGACCGCTGCCACGCATGCACCTGGTCCCGCCTGCAGAATATGTGGGCGTCGTCCTGCTGGAAGCGGCGGACGCGGGTGAGGCCGGTGAGCGCGCCGCTCGCCTCGTTGCGGTGGAGGACGCCAAAGTCGGCGACGCGGAAGGGGAGCTCCTTATACGAGCGGTCGCGCGAGTCGAAGAGCAGGCAGTGGCCCGGGCAGTTCATCGGCTTGAGCGCGAACCGCTCCTTGTCGATCTCGAGCGAGAACATGTTCTCCGAGTAGTTTTGCCAGTGCCCGGACGTCTCCCAGAGCTTGGTGTTGTACATGTTGGGAGTAATGACTGCACGGACGACGGTTGAGTGTCAGCTAAACTGCATGCAGGGTCGTGGCACCGAGAAGAACTGACCCTCGTTGTAGCCGCGAGCGTGGTATTCTGACTGAAATGCGCAGGCCCGTCAGCAATCTGTACAGCTTGGAGCAATGTCTCTTGACCCACCTTCATGAACTCGAGGAGGGTGTTGTAGATGCGGGTGCCGTGGGGGAGGAAGAAGCAGCTACCGGGGCTGAGGTCGTGGAAGAAGAAGAGCTCTTGCTCCTGTTTCCCCAAATTATCATGATCAACACCAGCGTCTCTTAATCCATACGTATGGAAAGGGGAGCGAACGCACCTTGCCGATCTTGCGGTGGTCGCGCTTGGCCGCCTCGGCGAGGAAGTGCTTGTACTCTGTCATCTGCTTCTTGTCGGGGAAGGAGATGCCGTAGATGCGCTGGAGCGAGTCGTTCGCTGCGTCGCCGAGGAAGTAGGAGGCAGAGTTCTGCACGCCCATACCAGACATTGTCAGTACGCCGACGAAGGCAGAGAAGAGGAAAGGGGATGCGAAAACAACGCACCTTCATGATCGAGAACGCCTTGATCTTGCCGGTGTGCGGGACGTGCGGCCCGCGGCAGAGGTCGACCATGGGCCCGCAGCGGTAGATGGTGGTCGACGAGCCGTCGGGAATCTTGGAGTTGATGATGTGAAGCTTGTACTTGTTGTACTGTTGCCCCCTCCGGAGAAAAAGTCAGGTTCGACTGCTGCTGGTTCAAAGAGAGAGTGAAGGTGAATGGAGGGTGAGGGACGCACAGCGAAGAGGTCGAGGAGAGTCTGCTTGGTCACGACCAGACGCTCAAACGGCTGCTTCTCCTTGACGGCGCTGTTTGCGATTGCCTCGAGAGCGGCGTAGTCCTCCTGGGAGACGACGCTGCCATCCCACCCAACGCACACATAAGCGCCCACACGTCTTCCCTCGCGGCATACCCACTTACCGGTCATCAATCGCCATCTCGTAAAAGAAGCCATCCTCGGTGGGCGGGCCAATTGCAAGCGCCGAGCCATAGTGGCGCTCGCACGCCTCGCCGAGCAAGTGTGCCGACGAGTGCCAGAAAACCTGCTGGCCCTCGGGCGAGTCAAAGTCGAAGAACTCGACGCGCGCGGACGCTTCGAGCGGGCGCGTGAGATCCCAGAGCGTGTCGTCCACCTTGGCGATGACGACGCGCTCCGCGAGCGAGGAGGAGATGCTCTTGGCGATGTCCATGGGGGACGTCTCCCAGGAGAGGCCCTCGCGGGTCTTCCCGTCGGGCAGGGTGATGGTGATCGGCTCGCGGGACTTGGCTGGGGAGGGAGGGTGTGAGTGGGAGGGGTGGGGAGGAGGAGAGGGAGGGACGCACCGGCTTGCTCCTGATCCGCAATCACCTTCAGACGGTCCCAGATCGCTACGCGGTCGGCGAGGTAGGTGGGGGGAGGGGAGAGCTGCAAGGGGAAGGGAAAAGATGGTGAGTGTCCAGAGTTCAGGACGATTGTACTGTTGCCCCTTGTTCTCCCAGACGCTCCTCCAGCACATTTCATGCAGCCTGATGCCAACGCCTTCCATCCCTCCTCTTTCACGCCGTCTGTGCGAACTCACCTCAAGCGCCGCCTTCGCCGCCCCAACAGCAGCCTTCTTGTCCTTCTTCTCCTTTGGCGCCTTGCCCGGCTTGCCGTTCGCAGCAGCAGCAGCAGCCTGGCCGTTGTCCTGCTGGGGATGGTTGACGCCCTGTGCGGGTGCGGGTGCGGGTGCGGGCATGGCGTTGGGGTCCGGGGGGATGGCGGGGCAGGCGAAAGTGCGGCGGGGGGGGGAGGGGGGG
>JTLS01000700.1:0-14739 GCA_000826855.1 Basidioascus undulatus
AGAGCGTCGGAGAAAGTCGTGTGGAAGGGGTTGGAGGATAGAGGCGGGGGATATGCGGATAGGGGTGCTGGGGTTGCTAGGGGGAATGGGGGATTTGGGATGGGACTGTGAGTGGAGGAATGGGGGAGTGCACTAGGATGGCTTGGTTTCGTATGGGTTTGATCGCATTTTACACTCGTGTTCGTTCGCACTTGGACCGCGATCGCATAGTACTTTATACACTCGTCTGATCTTATCCGTGCTTTGCAGTTTGAGAACCGGCGGAATATATTGCGATGCATGCCATCGTGCTTTGTTTGTCCGACGAGGATGGCCGGCACGGGAAGGTGGCACACTGGTGTTGCTGCAGCTGATCCACAGCCCCCGCCCCGCCCCCCTGCCTCGCCGCTTCGGCGCCTTCAGCAAGCAAACATCAGCACGCATCAGCTGGCCCTTTGATCAAAATACTCACCACCTCAACCCATCAACTTGCCCCCGCCCATGCGCGCGCACACCAACGCATCTCCCCCGTTCTCGCCGTGCATCTTCCCCTTCTTCATTCCACCTCCATCCATCCACTCCGAGTCTGGGGAGGGCACTGTCTCCCCAGAGGGTTTTCCACCCCCCTACGCGCCCACTGCTTTCGAAGAAGATCGCGCCGAGTCCGAGGCGGATGTCGACTTCGCGGCTTCAATGGCGGAGCGCTTGGCTCGCTTGAAGCCTCCTGTGTGGATGGCCGAGGCTGGGCGGGGGAAGCGCAAACACGATGCAGATACAACTCAGCGGCCCGAGATGTGAGATCTTCACAATCTCACCCGGTACCACGCACTGACGCAGTTAGCAAAATACTGGTCCGACAGACTGTTCGCAGGTGAGTCGTCCAGATCCGGGCCGCAAGCGCCGCATGGTCGGCACGAGCGGTGGTTCATTCAGCATCTTAGGGAACGAGCCGAAGGCCACCCCGGAGTCTGGCAAAGCGGCGCGCGAGGAAGTAGTGTGGGTGGGTATGGCAGAGCGTCGCCTCGCGCAGTTGAAAGCCGGTCGCAGCCACGGTGCGTCTCGGCTCTCCCTCCTCCTTCGCCTTCATCTCCACCGCCTCGAACGCCACCATCCCTTTAATCTGGCCCATCCACATCATGACTCTCCACCCTCTCGCCCACCAAACCCCTGGCGCGGCGCCCCTGCCCCGCCGCCTACGGACGCCATCCTGCGCGCACAGGCACCCGCAAAAGAACGCGTCCGGTCTGCAGCCGCAGCGGCAGCAGCATCAGCGTCGAGCTCGGACAGGCGCTAACGCACCGCTCCCAGCTCGCAGGCGAGTCGGTCCTCCGACCGACCACACGCCCAGCTCGTCCCGCACGCCGGCCCCGGCCCCCTCCACGTTTTCGCCCAGAGCTGGGACGTCCACTCCCATACACACTTCACGCATTCCTGCCTTCCCCTCTACTCCGACGCTCCCTTGCTCTCGGCGATACACTCCCCCGCGCGCCCGCGCCGCGCGCCGACGACGCCACGCACTCCGCGGCGAGGAGATGGCTGGAGACCCTGAGGCTTACGCGTGCTTTCCGTAGCTCTCTATAAGGCATATTGTTGGAGAAAAGGCATATTGTTGAAGAAAGGCATGCTTGGGATTATTCTCGGTTGGCAGTACTGGCCAGGTCTTGTTGCTTCTGAGTTGCGTTTCCGAGTGTTAGCACGTTTGCCGCTCCTGTTCGCTCGGAATGCCGTTAAGTTTCTTCACCCTTCAAACCTGCTTTTGTCCCTAACGGTAAATACTTCATACCTGTATGTTTCCTGATCTTTCTCGTGATTGACATGGTGGTGTGCGCTGTGCTTTCATGCATCGCAGCCTCACCAGCCACGGCTGCTACTGGCTGTCTCTTCTAGCCACTGCATACTGAACTACGGCCGTATTCCCTCGCCAGAGCTAAGAAATTTTTCTCCGACTACAAATCCTCTGTGTAGTGATATAAAAGTAGAGCACTGTACGCACGGTGCTGTCATGGAAGAATGTACAGCATGCTGTACCCTCACCGTCCCGCCAACCCTCCCAACCTACCTCTCTCCACCCCGCGACGGCAGCCACGACAGCGACATCCGTCAACAATACCACAACATAACGGAATTTTCTTACTTTTCAGCAACCACCAGTTTGTCGCCGCATTGACCCTGCCAAGGCAAAAAGCCCCCGCCCTCATTGTGACGTCAGTTTGGGGAGCGTCTTCCTTTTGATAGCCAGCATCGCCTCTTGCCCTCTTTCCATCCACTGCCTCATTCGGCTCACCACAGACCTTACATTCGGGGCTATTATGTCGGTAACAAACAAGAAAACCGACGATGTCAAGCAGCAGCTCGCCTCGCGCGCAGAGCTGTACGCGACGCATGTAAAGCAAGCCGTCTCCTCGTTGGCCTGGTTCCACCCGGTTAGTCTTCTACAATCTCAGAGTATCTGCATGACAGTGCGCTGACATGACAAGGTGGATAGATTCAAGGAATCTTGTACTCAGTACGAAGTGCGTCGTTGCGATTCTGTGGACGAGGAGACCACCGCGTAGCGCACCAAAGTCCTGACACCTCCCCGCTCTCCAGACCCGGACCTCTACGCGCACCTCGGCCCCGCGCTGGGCAAAGCCGGGGTCGCCTCGGGCGCCGTCGTAATCGCGCTCTTCTTTTTCACGTACCTGCCTCAAACCGCCTTCCTGGCGCTTATCTCCGGCCCGCTCTCGCCCATCCTTGCGGTCCCCCTCGTCCTTTCTGAGTCCGCGCTCCTCCTCTCACTCCTCGCGCGCCCACTCTTCCTCGACCCCGCGCTCACGGACCTCTTCGACAATGTTCTTCTGAAGAAGGGGCACGTCGACCTCGTCGCGCGGGGGAGGCAGCTCCGGGGGAAGAGCGGTGGGAGGGGGCGCGAGATCGGGAAGGCGCTGGTGCGCCCGCTGGAGGGGATCCGGCTCAGCGCGGTGCTGAGGTACTTGATCAGCTTGCCGCTTAACGCTGTACCCGTCGTGGGCACGCTGTTCTTCCTCGTCTACAATGGTACGTCTTTCTGGTCCCTTCGTTCACGAACGACAGTGCTGATTTGGCGCTCCCAGGCTCTCGCAACGGCCCGGGCTGGCACGCCCGTTACTTCCAGCTTAAGGGCTTCACCAAGCAGCAGCGCGAGAAGTTCGTGGCCGAGCGTGCGCCTGCGTACACAGCGTGCGTCGCTCTTCCCTCCCCTCTTCTTTTCTTCCTCTCCCTACTCTGCCTTCCACAGCACCGAGACTGAATATGTCTCCCCCATTTCCGTTGGCAGTTTCGGCACCTCCGCCCTCCTCCTGCAGATGATCCCCCTCGGGGGGCTCATCTCCCTGTTCACGACCACCGTCGGCGCGGCGCTGTGGGCGGCGGAGATGGAGGCGTCTGGGGAGGCGCCGAATGGGGAGGGGAAGACAGAGTGATTCGGATATTGGCCAATGTTGAAGATCAAATGGCAAGGGTCGAAGGGTCTCATGAATGGTGAGCAACGTCGCTTCGAAGTCAAACAGAAGGCCGGATGTTGACAAAGCCGCATGCCGAATGCTATCGTCAGGGGTTGAACAGCTTGCTTTGCGACGATGTCACATAATTTATGAGTGTTCATGGCGTGTGCGTGAAAGCGTGTTCGGAGTGGAGAGAGCGGCAGGTATAGGGTGTACGAGTCGGCGTGGATCAACTGTACACAAAAAGCACCACAACAGAACGTTTACTCATACTCGGCCTCGCAAAGACTACTTTGAAAAAAACAGAGCAGTATCTTGCAAGTTGACTCAAAAAATCGCCAAGCTCAACTCGTTATCGCACAGTTGATTATTGAGATAAGCCAGTCACGATCGCGTCTCGGTTCGTTGAACGCTTTCGCAGCCGCATCCACGACCTCCCAGGTTGCCCAAAACCCCAGGAAACAGACAATATGAACCCACTCGCAGAACACCAACCCACCCTTATCGACCCACTCTGGCCCGGTGGCTAACCCACTTCTGCGCCAGGTCGAGCCTTCCGACCGTGCGTCGTCGTCCGCATCCCCGTCGCTAAACATGCAGTACTGACGCTGTCCATACGCTCGCCCAACCCCCAGTGCCAAAGCACGTCGTCCAACGACCCAGACGAGCTCGCATCGGTCGGTCTCTCGCCCGAGAGCGTCCCATCCAAGATCGAGAACTACCGACTCGTGAACCTCGACGCGTTTGTCCACCTCACACTCCCCTCCTCTTCCTTCCCCAACAACCCCCCCCCCCCCCTTTCCCCCTTCCCTCCCCATCCTAACTCCCGGCCCTACCCTGCCCCCTCGCAGGTACGGCGACCGCGACTGGATGGACGTCGACGGCGGGCACGAGGCCGTGCGGCGCCTTCGCGAGGCAGGGAACACCTCGGCGAAGGTTCACGTCGTCCCTGATGCAGGGCACCATATCGTGCGTCTTCCCTTCTCTCCCTCTCCTTTCTTCCCGCGGCAAGTTAGCTGAGGGTGCAACGGGGACAGTATTTGGATAATGCGACGGACTTCAATCGGCTGATGAGGAGAGAGATGGAGGACGTTCCGGAGCGGGCGCCGGAGGGGAAGGAGGAGGCGGACGTGGGAGCGTAGAAGGGCTGATGCTAGACGCGGTGGTCAGCTTCAGAGCTGCGGATGACTATTTCTTACATTGGGGTTGGTAGTCAGGTACTCTAGATTATGTCAATTGTTGTAATATATAGAAGACTCGTCGCAGTTCTCAAGATCGTAAATGCAGCAGTGCATCATCCCATCTGCATAACCTCTCAATGACATCGCCCATCTATGTCTCCATCCAGAGCTCCAGCGCACGCATCCCGCGTCCTACTTCCCCACCCCAACAGCCTCGTCCACTTCCCTCCTCCACCTTCTCTGCACCTCAACGCTCTCCAAACAGATCCGATACTTGGCCTCGAGCAGCCTCGCATCCCCTTCCGTCCTTCTGGGGTTGACCAACTCGCTCGGACCAGTCAACTCGACCTGCCCACCCCACGTCCACCATCTATCAGCGCGCACTCTTCACCTCGCGCCCTTCCCCGTCCATCGACGCACCAGCACCTCCCACAATCTCTCCCCCCGCTCGCGCTTCACTTGCTCCACTTGCGCCTGGTTATCGAGCGCCTCTATGCCGGGGGGCAGGGAGGCAGCAACCTCCGCCGCGTAATGCGCGAGCATCGCTGGGCCAGAAACGACTGCGGAGGAGGCTTGCGTGCGGGGGACGGCAATGGGCAGGGCGCATGTGTCGGCGAGGAGTTGGACGAGCGCGCGGTTCTTGGTTTGGCCGCCTGCAGGGATGGGTGACGATCACTTAGGCTGGCTGCCGTGGAAGGAACAGCGGGAGGGGGAAGGGGCTGAGGAGAAAAGCGGAAACGTGAGAGACAGCCTGGGCAGGGAGACGCACCAGACATGTAGATCGAGGAGATCTGATGCCCGTGCGCATTAAGCGTGTCGAGGATGTGCCGCGTCTGGAGCGCGATCCCCTCAAGCGTAAGCTGGTACTTGAACGCGAGGTCCGACAGGGACGCATCGAGTGCGAGGCCCGCGATGGAGCCGCGCATGCGAGCGTCGGCGAGGGGCGAGCGGTTGCCTGTGTGCGTCGTTTCAGTGCTTTCCTGGGGGGTGGAGGGAAGACAGGAGGTACCGTGGAAGTCCGGGTAGAGGTGCATATGCCGCACGAGCTCATTGACCGATTCCAGGCCCTGCGAGCGCCGCATTTCGTCAAGGAGCGAGTCGAGCACGCCGAAGACGGCCCCCGGCTGTCCGCCGGCGCGTGCGAGCAGCTCCGGGTATGCAGGGTGCGTTTTGAGCATGAAGTCGATGAGCTGGTGATGTGAAGAGGGCATGGTAAGTAGGAGAGGGTGAATGAAAGAAGGAGGAGGGTGAGGAGGGATTTGCTTGGCCCGTCGCGGACTGGCCGCCTTCGTTCATCGACCTGCGGGAGGCGGTAAGATGACTTCATGAGTGGGTGGATGAGGGGGGAATAGGACCGACCAGCCATGGAAGACGGCATTCTGGCAGGATGGCTCTCATGAGGTTGGAGATTGAATGGGGTGGAATTAGGGCTCGCAACACACGTACCTTGTAGGGACCCCACAAGCCGGGGACGAAGTGATCATCGGAGCTCTGCGAGATCGTCTGAACATCAGCGGACTTCCAGTAAGGCGCATCAAGCATTTGACGCGCACCTGAACGAGATGGCAGCTGCTCGTGCCTGCGACCACCGCCAGCCGATGGGCGCTCTCCGCGAGCGGCACCGGCTCCGTCCCGACCTCCTCGCCGTCGGGTGCCGCACGCGCAGCGACCGTTCCCAGCCATCCGGCATCTGCGCCACGTCCTCAATATCAGCATCCATCCATACTCCTCTTGACGCACACCATCCTCACAAGAGTCAATCACCGCGCTCCCCACCGGCGTGCTCTCCAGAAGCCCCAGCTCCTCCGCAGCCTCCCGCGTCAGCCCCGGCCCGACAGGCAGCCCCGCCGTGAGCGCAATGCCGTTCTTCCCTGGCACGCCGCCGAGAGATGCGAAGTCTTCTTCAACGAAGCAGCCGAGGCCGATGGACTCGAAGAAGTGCGCGTCCCAGCCGTTCGGGTTGGACGGTGTGGGGCGGAAGGAGAGGTAGGCGAGCGAACTGCTCGAGCGGGCGAGGGAGCGCGTGGCGTGGTAGGTGAGGTAGTCTGGCTGTGGGACGTGCGTAAAATGTCAGTGGGGGTACGTGGGTTGACGGTTGGGGAAGACTCACCAGGTCGTGGAACTGGCACCGAGCAAAGTCTTCCGGCTTCATGTTGTTCTTGAGCCACAGAATCTTCGGCAGCTGGAGCTCTATCTGAGAGGAAAGTACATGGTAAACTTCAGCTCTATCCAAACTACTGAGAGGTCCGCAGGACTCACATCCATGCTCCCGCCAAAGAACCGCAGCTGCTCCGCACTGCTACGGGCGATGCGATCCGCCTCCTCGTCCGCACGATGGTCCGCCCACAGCACGATATTACGTTCTCCATCCGCGCCCAGCACATTCTTCGTGATGCACACGGGGCGTCCCCCCTTGTTCGTGACAGCCAAGCTGCACGTAGCGTCGAACCCGATCCCCTCGACCTGCTCCTTCGCGACCTGCGCGCTCGCGAGGACGTCGCGGATAGCGCGCGCGATGCACGCCCAGATGTCAGTCGTCGACTGTTCGTAGATCCGCGCGTCGTACGGGTCCCGCCACGTCTGCGTAGGCTGGATCGACTCGGCTGCGATCCGGCCGGAGGAGTCCTGGAGCGCTACGCGGACGGAGCCCGTGCCGCTTTTGAGGACGATGAGCCTAGACGATTTGCGGATTCGAGCGAAATCAGGCGCACACGTCCACGCCGAGATAATGTTTGTCAAAGCGATCGAGCAGAGTCATTGAAGTGTAAGTGCGAAGCAAATGGCGAAGAGAACCACGCTATGGTGGAGGTGAAAGAGAGCGTAAGGTGAGACGGTGACCGACATGTCTTTGTCAATGATCGAGCAGCTGTCCTCAGATCAGTTGCTTGGAAAGGTGAACAACAACCAATGAGTGTACATCACTCCTGAGTCTTGCACAACAAAAGAGAGGGCGGGCAGTATTTCTGAACCTGAAGGATGCAAAAATATGTCGCTGGGCGGAATCGAACTGCCGTCTTCACGGATCAAGCAACCACAACGTGATGTACTAACCACTATACTACAGCGACTTGTGCTTCAGGTTCTATTTATATTAATATCAACATTATTTCAAGGGAAATGGCGCCCAAAGACATGAGCAGCCGGAAGACGATGCAGTGCGAAAATTTATGTGCGAGATGTTATATGAGTGCAAGGCGCAATGTAGTCTTTTGTTCCGTTTTGAAACAGCCCCTAGCCACTTGCAGTCAATCCACGGCTCTGCTTTCTGCTCCCGCGGTTGAATCTCAACAACACGAAGGATGTGCTCTACTGCCCGTGCATGCGAAAGGAAGTCAAAGATCAAGAAGAGCATCTCAGCCGACATTTTACTGTGAAGCGACACCAACACTGACATGCGCGACAGCAACCCGCCATCGCAGCGCGAGTACAGTACAGTGGTGCCGCAAACAGAAGTTATGAAATGGTCACATTGCGAGCTATACATTGTCATAAGGACAGTCCTTGATTGCTTCTCGTTCCCATGATTGTTTCAAAGCCGTTTCGACCGAAAACTGAGAAAGGAGCCGATGCATTGCTGCTACGCCGTTGCTTCACCACAGTCGTACGTCCTCGCCCCCTCAGCAGTGTGGCTCAATTCTTACCAGCCTAATTTCGTTAGTCTCAACATACTTGAAAGCTTTCAATAGGGGACTTCTAATTCATCTAGAGTTCCGCTCATTTATCATTCATAGAGAGGAACAACGGTTGTCTTGAATGCATAGTAGCTTGTATCCTCCCAGTGCGCCCATCCATATGCCCCCTGCAAAGCTTGGCAGCTGGCCACACTTATCCCATACGATCGAGATTAAGCTTATATCTTTTCGGGAAGAATGGTAATGGACAGACGGCTGTTGTTCTCCTTCAGGTAGTCCACTGTGAGCGGGATCGAATGTCCCTCCGTTGGATCTCTACCTGTTGACCGACTTCTAAAATTAGAAGCTTGGAAGGAATGGCGTTCAAATATGCATGTTGTACGTTGAAGCCTGTTGCAGGCAGGGACTGCTGCGGTGGCGAGCGAAAGGGGGCGCACGGTGGGGTGGCCTCTTCTCGGGGGCCCTGCAGGTCGATCGAGCATCGTGTTCATTGCGGCCCCCTTGGTTGAAAGGTATCCGGGGATAGTATACGCCCTCGGCAAAGAGGCTTGTCTCACAAGCTCAAGTGAAGTTGTCCCGTTGGTGTGTGAGCCTCTGAAGGCGGCGAAAGGTCAGAACAAGTCCACCTTGGTAGATGATAGCAGTGACATTTGCCTTACAATTCAATCCAAACCTGGGATTTTTGTAGATGCGGCACAAGAACGTCCACTGATCTGGGTAAAAGTTGATGTGATCGTGCGCCAGCGGCGATACTGGGATGTTTCATGTTTCGCTTCCCAACAGGATTGACATTGTCGGCAATTTGTCTGTTGAGTCCACTAATCATGTAGATTGAAGGTTTTCAGCATCTAGAATGGTAGTTCTTGGGGTCCAGGTGCTCTTCGGACCCTGTAGATTATCTTGTGTCCGACTGCTGCGCCTTGTCAGTACATCGGAAGTGGCACTTCAAGGGGGAATAGGCTGGAGGCTTCTGCCAACAACTCCATTGATTTATTGTTCACTGCTTCTCAAAAATCTCAGAGAGACTTTCCCTGAGGGTCGGAAGGCAGGGATAAGGTTATCTGATCACGTACAACGCTGGGTAGGCGACGGCACGCTACCGGCTGCAGCAAGACGCACACCATCTCCGGCAAGCCCACCGACCCGGGCATCATCATCCGCAAGATGTGAGAGCTCTTCCTGTGCATCTCATCGCTATAGGCCGTGCAAGTGCCGAAAGAGAGGGTGTTGTTCTGCGGGGAAAGGTCAGCTTCCTTTCTAGAACCGCAAAAGATGGGCAACCCTCGGGACAGTCTCGAGCGTCGTCGGCGACATGGTGGGGTGGCGCCAACAATAATAGCGAGGAGCTGTTAGGTCAGTGAAAGTGTATGGAAAGGGTGAGCTTCGATACGAGCTAGTGTAGACGGCCGTGACGGTCAGCCTACAAGTCCTTCTGCATGTGGTCTGCCTTCGTCACTGGTCTTCTGTTTGGATTCCGAAATAAACAGAAACATGTGTCTGTGTTCACATGGCAGTCTACGTATATATTCGAAACCACGAAAGCAGCAGGCCACGACAAGCTTCGTGTACCTGAAACGTCTCAACGTGAGCCCGTCCCAACCTCGCCTCGACCTTGCGTCGATACATCATGGACCGCCAACTTGTATCTTTAATTTGCTGACCAGATACATATCGGCCGGTGTTCTGCACGTCCAGTTGCGGGCGTATGAGATCATGGCGCTATGCCAGCTAAGCGAGGGTTCCTCAGGCCGCAGACTTCTGCAATAGTAAACGCGCAAGAAACGACTGTCACCATACAGGCCCTGCAGCTCTCCATCTTCCACCTCACCCTCAAACACCAATCTACAAAGCTCAGCCTCACATCCTCTCGTCGGAGCTGCTCTCCTCTTCCTCAGCCTGAGGGGCATCCACAATGTCTTGTTGGCCTGTCCGCCAGACAAGCCGTTCGCGCTCGTCAGTGTCTTGTCCCGAAATGGAGCCACGGATTGCAAACCGCAACTCACGTTTCGTGAGCCAGCCCACGTCGACGTCCAGGTCGCTGTCGGGAGCGATCACGCTGCTCGAACTCGAGTGCCAAGCGCCGCTGCCGCCGCCGCTGCTGCTGCTGCGCGACGGACCCGAGGTCGTGCGGGAGGACGGACCATTGCGGTGCGAGGGCACGGAGCGACGGAGCGAAGACGCGCTCCCTGTGCGCGAGGCTGCCGAGGGGACGCGGAATGTCGACGCGGCCTTGGGCGACACTGCCGCGGACGGACGGAAGTCTAGAGGCTGGGGCTGTTTCTTGCCGAGCGGGCTGACCGCCTGGGTCTGCGAGCTCGGCACGACGTCGTCCTCGTCCTCCTCTTCGCTCAGCTCGTCCCCCTCCAGCGCCGCAAAGTCGCGCGGGGCTTCCGCGGGCCGGTGCTTGCGCTTGTAGCCATGCACGACGGGCGCGCTGCCGCCGAAGGCGAGCTTCGCCTGGCGGAGCGGGGGCTTGGGCGGCGCGGGCAGCGGGGACGCGCCGGACCACGCGGAGGACAGGTCCGCCCAGCCTTTGGCGGCGGATGCGCGGGAGGGAGCGAGATCGAGGAAGAATTGAGACTGGGAGGAAAGAACGATGCGCGAGGAGGTGGGGGAGCGCTGCAGCCGGGCTGGCGAGGCCGGTGCGAGGGAGTCGGGGAGCGGCTGAGTGGGAATGTCGTCGTCGTCGTCATCGTTCGGGATGTCCGGGGAGACCGCGCTGTCAGCCAACACAGGTGCGGCGCTGAGCTCAGGCGAGGCACTGCGTTTCGCCGGCGCCGGCGTCGAATCCAGAGCTGGGAAGAACTGCGTCTGCTCCCGAGAGAACAAAGACTGTCAGCCCGCTCGCGCGAAGTGCGAGATTGCTTCGAACGCACCTGCGAAGACTCGACGACATCGTCGTCTCCCGACATCTCCGCATCCTCCCTTTCTTCCGCTTCGCCCTCCTCCTCCCCACCCTCCTCAGCACCCGCGAACGCCTCCTGGCCGCGCGGCGTGAAGTGCACGGCCCTCTGCCTCTCGTCCCCACCCTCCTCGTCTTTCCCGTCATCACCAGCACCGTCCGCAGCCCTCAACTCCTCCAGCCTCCTCCTAACTTCCTTCCTCCTCCCCTCCGCACTCGGCCCTTCCTCCCCAAACTGCGTCTCCTCCACATAACTTCCCAGTCCCTCCGCTCCCGCCTCCTCCTCCTTGTCCCCAGGCGCCCTCCGCACTAGCTCGCCCGCCTCTCTCCGCTCGCGCAAGCGCGCGGCCGCACGCCTACGCTGCGCGGAAGACACCATCGTGTCGAACTCGAGCTCCTCGGGCAGGTCCGCCTCCGCTTGCGTCTCGTGCACGTACACCCTCGGCTCGCGCGGCGGGAACTTGAAGTACGTGTCGGCGGCGAAGGACGACGGAGACTCGGCGGGAGGGGGCGAGGACGTGGTCGCGGGCGCCGGCACGGGCGGAGGAGGGGCGAGCGACTGCGAGGCGGCGACGAGTACGGCCGGCGGGGCGTCGAGTCGCTGCGACATGGAGATCCAGTTATCGTCTGCTGGGCGCGGAGCAGCGCGAGGGCGAGATGGCGGAGGAGGGGGTGGGGACCTGCCCCTGGACGGGGAGAGGAAGACGTTCTCGGCTTCGTCGGCTGTAGGACCAGTGGGGCGAGAGAGCGACTGCGAGAGAGTCTTCCATCCGGGGGGCGCGAGAACGTCGAACGAAGGCGGCAGGTCGTCCGAGCCGTCCTCCCTCCTCGGCTGCTCGCCTTCAGTCTCTCGACGCTCAGAGAAGAGCGGGGGAGCGGGAGGGCTGCCGAGGGACGGCGAGCGACGCGGGGGGGCGGCAGGCTGGCAAGCTAAGGAGGGTGACCGGCAAACGGGTGAGGGGGACGGAGATGGTGCGAAGGAGAGGCTGCGGCTGCGGCTGCGACTGCGCGAGGTGCTGGTGCGGACGCGGGGCGGGGTGGACAGCTCGGAAGCGTTCTCGTCGACGTCGGAAGAGGGGATGCGCTGCGTAAAGACGGGCGTCAGTATGAGCGGGTATGTATAGTAAATAGATGGGAACGCACGTCGTCCTTCTGCCTCTCCGCCTCGAGAAGCCTTGCCAGAAGCGATGGGCCCTCCTGGGCCTCCCGCTGCGCCGCGGACTGCGTCTCGTCGTCATCTTGTCCCCGATCGCGACGCGGAAGCGGCTGGGTCGGAACGCGAGGACGAGCAGGCGACTTGCGCGGCGGCGGCGGCACGAGGAGGTCGGACCCGCTCGCGGTCTTCTTGATCCTCGGCATGATGTCGCGCTCGAAGTTGTCTGTGTAGCCCATGAGGTCCGCGATGAGCGCGTCGAGCGATTTCTTCGACTTGCCGGCCTGCGGCTCCGCCTCGTCGTCATGCTCATCCTCGTCCGTATCGCTCGGCGGGCCGGAGGCGCCAAAGGAGCCCCTTCGCCTGTCCTCGTCGGCGTCCAAGATGGCGCTGATGCTCGGGAACATGCTCTCGGCGCGCCGCCGCTTCTGGTGCCGCTCAACCATAAGCTTCTTGCCCTTGATGCGGTCCAGCCGCTCCGAGCAGCGCTGGCTCTCATCCTCCGCCTCCTGGAGCGCCGCGGCGCGCATGCGTGCGAGTTCACGCTTGGCGCGCGGGTCGGCGAGCGCGCGGGCGAAGGAAGACGGCGAGGTGGGCGTGGCGATGGGGACGGACGGCTCGGGAGGGGAGGAGACCGGCCCGCGGAGGGGCTGTGGCGAGTTTGGCGCGACGGCGGCGCGATCGCGGCGGGATGGGGAGGGGAGGAAGCGGGGAGGGGCAGGGGCAGGACGGAGGAATGGGGAAGAAGTGTCGCCCTCGCCATCCGAGTCGTACTCCATAAGCCGTCGCCTCTTCGACGGCGGCTTCTCCTCGTCCTCGGCGCGCTCATTGCCCTTGCCCTTGCCCACGCTCGGGCTATTGCGCGCCTCCTTCTCCCTCAACGCCGTCCGCCCCTCCTTGAAGCTCAGCCTCCCTCCCTTGCCCTGCTCCTTGCCGCGCTCCCCAGTTACAGGCGTCGGGAAGAACGAAAGCGTGGTCTGCTTCGTCGCCGTCACGCGTGGACGCGGCTTGGACGTGGACGCGGGAGGCGAGTCAGCGTGGACGCGGAGCGAGCCATTCTTGGTGCTGCCCGTCGGCGGAGTAGGGAGCGCGCTGGTGCCAGGCTGGGGTGTAGGGGCGAGGATCGACTGCCGTGGCTTGGATGGGCGCTTGTTCGCCTGAATCCAGCCCGTACGGGCGGGAGGCGTGTAATCGCGCGGGGGCGGCATCTCGCTGATAAGAGCGGAGGACGTGTCAGAGGGCCATTTCTACACGCATATACGTGGCATCGGCGCACCTAGGCCGTTCCAATGCCGTACCACCACAGGATAAGTTTACAGTGCCCGTTTCTCGAGCGGAGATGAGGCTGTGGCGCTGAAGGGAAGTTGAGGGAAGGAGGTCAAGCCGTCGCGCGTGAGCGACGCGTCCCAATCAAAGCTTCAGGCCCCTCTGGACAATGATACTCACCTTCAGGACTCCGCAGGGGTCCACAATAGAGTCCAGTAATGCCGCCAAATGTATTTTTGAAATACTGGAAGAGGGCCTCAGAGCTTGGTTTGTCTTGAGGGTGGTCCGCGAGGAGAAGGCCGTGGTATCTGGTCAAAGTGCAGACACGCGCGTCCGCGATTGACAGGCCATCTGTCTACGTCATCTCCTGACAGAAGTTACTTCTCCTGCTTGTCCTGCAGATTGTCTTGCATGCTCTGCTGGTTAATCCTTCTTAGGCGTTCACATTCTCAGGGGTTTTAACTCCTCTAACTCCTCTAATTGGTTTGGCCCTCAGTATTACGAGGCGACGACCTACGCATCGATACCGGTGCCCGTTCCAGTACGGTGTTAACCCACCGCAACATTACATACGGTTCTTGCAATGCCAACTCAAGATGGTTCATTTTTCTACAAAGTAAGGGTTTTGAACTTCATTCTCTCAGTTCTTCGCCCTTCAGTCATCTGGCGACATTCTGCATGGCTTCCCTTCCCAATCTTCCCAAAGCTGTGCAGCTTTTCTTTGTCCAACATCTACTCGCAAAACCGCAATATCGTGGCCAGATCCAGGATTCCAGTCCATGAAAGAGGTCCCCCCCTTGGGTCCAAGCAAATAATCGAGTCAACACTCTCCAGTCCCTTTCAGTCTTTAGTCGGAGTGCTGCAGCGAGCGGCAATCGCCTCACCCGAACACCTGGCACTCCCAGCACGCCCAAGCAAAAACTCGTCTGGAGGTTTGGTGTCCCTTTCCGTCGACCGTTCTTTATCAAAGTACATGTGTGGGTAACTCAAACATATCAAAGGTTCTTTGACGTCCTCTTGGTCCAAATACTTGCAAGCATTTATATCTGGCAACTGTGCCTCGCATTTCGCACCTTTTCATCCAACACACAGCTCCTTAATATCATCGGAACCCAGCTCCTTGATCATATTTAAGATGTCCTCTCCCCCTCCCCCGCCCTCCCTT
>JTLS01000701.1:0-14724 GCA_000826855.1 Basidioascus undulatus
CTGGGATTTGCGACATAGTCTTAGATATGAGACTCAGCAGCATCAGGCCGAGTTTTCTCCTCTTGCCCTCATATCGCTCCCCTTCCTCGAATCTTCCTCCTCTCCAAACTCAGCATGTCAGGCCCAGACGACCCCGCCTCGCAACTCTCGACGATCTTTCCCTCCCCGCCCGCGCACTATGCCGCGCACGCGCCCGCCCTCCGCCCGCTCCTCGCTCACCTGCCCCCGACCCTTCCCCCGGGCGCAGCAGCGCAGAACGACTTTCTCCGCGCGGGAGGATACCTCACTGATGCGGACGAGGATGTGCCGTTTGACCTGAGAGAGGCGCTTCAGCCGCCGAGGGTGGACTGGATCGTGGAGGACGGGGGGTACGACGTTTATGGCGAAAGATGGCCGGTATGTTGGGCAGCGTTGCGAGCGCGAACATGGGAAGGCACTGAGGCTGAGTAATGTGGTGCTTGGATACGGAGGGTAGATACCGGAAGTGCTGCCCGGGCTGGAGGAGATGGGGATGCAGCAGCTGTACCCGAAAGACGTGACCGGTGCGTCGTCTTCCTTTCCTCGTCCTCCTGCTCACTTCGACCGCTCACTTTCACTGCGCCTTACAATAGATCGCAGACCAGCTCTTCACTCCCTCCTTCGAACGCTTCTCCACACCCACCTTTCCCTGACACGCACGCTCCTCGAGCCGCCGCCCCCGCTGTCTGAAGACCCGTTCGCGCAGGTGCAAGAGAAGGTGGGTCTTGGGTCTCATTGTTCCTTCCCGTATCCTCTTCATTTGTTGCTCTATCAAGGCTTACTTGGCGCACCCGCTCGGATCTTTATCACAGGTCAACCACATCCAGAAAGCCGCGATCAACATGCATCACCTCCTGAACGAGCTCCGGCCCGTCCAAGTACGTCCTATTGCTCCTCACTTCCCTCTCGGCCTTGTACTCTCTCGGACGTGTGTAGCTCATCTGTTGACCGGCGGTCTTGTAAAAAGGCCCGTGAAACTCTCCTCCATCTCGAGCGCGCGCAGCTGGACCGAAGGCGGCGTGAGACGCGCGAAATGCGTGAGACGTGTGCGCGCCTGCGGGGGGTCCTGAGCGCGCTGAAGGAGGTGCGTCCTGTTTATATATTCATATATTCCTTGTGAAAGCAGCAGTTGCTGACCTCCATGGGCAAAACGAATACAGGAGGAGCAGTCCGCCGCACGGGCACGCGAGCTCGCGCAGGAAGAGGAAGGGCGGAAAGCGGAGGAGGAGCGCGCGCAGGAGAAGGAGGAGCGGGAGAGGGAGGAAAGTGCGGGGGAGGTGCTGATGGGATTGGTGGATGCTGTGCGGTGATTGATGGATGGCTGGTTGCGGAAATGAGCGAGTGAAGCGGAGACTACTGCAAGACACTCTTAAAACAAGAGAAAGTAGCAGTAGACCATTGGCTGACCACGTATAAGATGCTCGACCACAAATTTCCGTAATTGATACCTTAATCAAACTGACTCTGCCGCCGAAGAAGTGCCGCTGGTGATGGCCATCCGGGATATCCGCTTTCGGTACTTACTTTCCTTGACCACGGACCGTTCCCCCCCCCCCCCCCGCCCCATTTCGTCCTTGATGAAATTTCATCGACATCAAGCATGGAGCAAAGCCTTCTTCTGCAAGTCCTTGTACACGATCCTGTGCTTCTTCCAGTGCCTGCAAACATGGGATCTCCCGCGCGTCCGTCAGCGTTCGGAGCTGTCTTCCGCACGGAGAAAAGAAAAGGCGCACCCTTTCTGATGTTCCTTCGAGCAGTACTTAACTCACATTTAGCCCCTGCACATCTTCACCGCAATGTCACCGCATCCAGGCAAGGCACACCGTTCCTCGCCCGCGCGCTCGTCCCCGGTCAAGCGTTCCGCCTCCCTTGACAGATGAGACCATCACCGACCACCCAGTGAGCCGAAGCTCTTCCGAAAGACCGTTGAACACGTCGGTCGCGCGAGTCAAGCGCTCGGGCTCCATGCCGTCCGAAGTGAGCACGTGCGGGATCGAGCGGCGCTGCAGGGTTGCGGATGCGCAAACCCACTGTGAGATCCCAGAGGAGAAGGCGCGAAGAAGTGATAAAGGTGACAGAGACGCTCAGAACGACAGCGATACGAGAGAAGATCCAGAACCTCAACCAAATCGCCTCCAAAAAAGCAAGGCTTACACAGCTGAACGTCGGGCAGATGTCGGATGCGGGAAGAAAGGCCGATGAAGAGATCCGAGAGCCCTACATCAATCCAGCTGCCGCTTGAACAGTATCGTTGAAGCGTGAGCGGGGTTGACCCGCAAAGAAGCTGCGCTTAAGAACGCAGGCTGAGAATGTGCTGAAGATCGTCGCCTTTGGGACCGCTACCTGACGTCATTTCGACGCGCGGTCATGGATTCGTGCTCCTCCCGCACTTTCGCTCACCAGTTCCTTCACACCTTTTGGAGCCAGACCGTTCTTTGCATCTTTACCAGTCACCACAACCATCCCAACGCACCCAATCTCACGACTGTTACAACGCAACTACACCCCCAATCACTAGTCCATAATCACCATGGTCCGCATCTCCGCAATCGCAGTCTCCGCCCTCGTCGCGTCTACCAGCCAGGCGAACGCCAAGTGGTTCGGGAGCGACAACGATCTCAAGGACACGGCCGTGAGTATCTCAAATGGGGGGCGGAGATATGGAGCAGCGCGTTGAAAGGGTGAAGCGGGACCAGAACTGGAACGCGGGTCGTCTGCAGCAGTGGCTTATCGACCACGGCATCAAGGCGCCCGACACCTACTCGAAGGTGCGTCCTACTTACTCTAGATTTGGTGCTCTTGATCTCCCATACTGATGTCTGATGTTGCGGAAATCCAGGACCAGCTTCTCGACCTCGTCAAGGCGAACTGGGAGTCGGTCGTCGGCAGCCACAACAAGCGCAACCAGAACTTCCTCGGCCAGATCAAGGAGGGCGCGATTGACACCTGGGACGAGTCCACCCTCCGCCAATTCCTCCTCGAGCAGGGCGTCGTCGCGCCCAAGTCGACTAAGGAGGAGCTCCAGGTTCTCGCTAAGCAGCAGTACGTCCCTTTACCTCTGCGACACTGCGAGGCTGTTTCGCTGACCGACGTCCTTCCCCAACAGCTACTCCTCCCTCGCCGCCTCCGCTACCTCCCTGTCCTCCCTCCTCTCCGCCTCTGCCACCTCCGCCTACTCGCATGGAACCGCGTCCGTGACGTCCGCCGCGTCGGCCAGGTCCGCGTCCGCGTCTTCGGCTGCATCGTCCGCTGCCGCTCGCGCGTCGGCCAACGCCGACTGGGCGTACAACGCTGCCCTCGGCGAGCTTCAGGACTCGCGCGACTACGTGTACAGCACGTGGAGCGACAACGATCTCCGCGCGTACCTCGAGAAGAAGGGTGTCATCAAGCCCAAGAGCCAGCAGCGCCGCGAGGAGCTACTCAAGCTCATGAAGGACCAGTACGCCAAGGTGGCCGACCCCGTGTACGAGGCGTGGAGCGACAACTACATCGTGCGTCGATCGTTGTCCCGTTTCGCATTGCGGCGCCCCCCTTCTGACCTCGCTTGCTCCTCCCTCAGCGCGACTGGCTCATCGCCAACGGCGTCGTCAAGTCGAAGGAGGCTAAGACGCGCGACGACCTACTCAGGCTCATGAAGGATAACTACTACGACGCGAAGTCGCACGTCTACAGCACCTGGACTGACTCGCAGCTCAAGGACTGGCTCGTCAAGCACGGCTACCTCAAGTCGGACGCGCAGGTCAGCCTTTCATCCTCCCTCCCCTTCCATCCTCCCTCTTCCCCAATCCCTGACTCCCGTTGTGCTCACTGCTCCGCCAGCACCGGCGTTCGCTCCTACAGAAGACGCGCGATGAGCTCCTTAAGGCGGTGTCGGACAACTACAACAAGACGCACGACACCATTCTCGACGCGTGGAAGGACTCGGACCTCCACGACTGGGCCGTCCGCAACGGGTACATCCGTTCCGACGCGAAGGTCAGGCGCGACGAGCTCGCAAAGCTCTTCAAGGAGAAGTTCGTGTTTTCCCTTCCCACTCCTCTCCCGTTCCATAGTTCGCTCACAGCTGTTCCACCTTTCTTTCCGTCTCAGGTACAACGACACCACGGCGCCCTACCTCTCTTGGACGGACGCGCGCCTGCGAGGGTGGCTGCGTGCGCACACGCCGAACACGCCGGACCTCCCCAAGGCGCGCAACGACCTCCTGCGCGAGGTGCGCCTGCGCTGGCACGAGGCGCAGGGCGCGGGCGAGCACCTGCTCGAGCGCATCCGCTCCATCATCAACGGCGGCGTCCAGATCGCCGAGGACAAGCTCAGCCAGACGCTCCAGATCCTCACCGGCGGCGCCCAGCGCGCGGCAGACAGCGCCGCCGGCAGCGCGGACCACCTCAGCGCCAGGGCGGACGAGGCGGCTAAGTCGGCGTCGAGGTGCGCTGCTTGGACTGCCTGTCCCTCTCACAATAGCTGAGCTGACCGCTCCGTTGCTCCTCCACAGCGCCGCTTCCAGCGCCTCCTCCCTCGCCTCTAAGGCCTCCCAGTCTGCAAAGGAGGAGCTGTAAGCTGCTCGAACGCGCTCGCTTGACCCATCTTTTGACACTTTCCGACCTCGCACTTCGCCGCTCTTCCATCCTCCCCCCGACCCCCTTTTCTAATCCTTGAACGCATTCTTATACTAGTCAACTAGTTTGTCCGCGCAAAAGCTGCACAGCCATGTCCTGTAGTTACTGTGAGTATAATGTCAGTTATGATAAAGATTATGAAGCCTTGAAACGTAGTCGCTTGAGACCGCTTTGTTCCGGACTGATACTGCGACTCGGATCAGCTTTCATGAGACCTCTGCTCGCTTTGACAACTTCGCGCATCTCTTCGGCGCCGAGATACGGCATACTCTGATCTGCAGAAGAAATTGAATGCTACGTTGGGTTTTGTGGTGAATGCAGGGGGACGACCAGCGCGACGCACCCTCATTCCAGTAAAAAGTCACTCCTCCTTGCTTGCGCTCAACTCTGTCGAACTACTCGGCAGTTATATATGTCTCTTCCGCAAGATTTCTTCCGCAAGATTTTTAAGTGACAATCAGGAAAATAAAACAAAAGGTGGCATGCACCTTCAGGAGGGCGGAGCGTGTGCAAGCGAGGAATTAATGGTGTGGTCCCTCGCGGCAGGCGGTGGTGTGCTTCCTGCGAGCTCATTTCCTGCTGACTTGCAACTCAACAATCTTTGTTAACTTCCCAGCAAACCATCCTCTCCCAATTCTCTCTCTGTGACTCGCTTTCCCCTTGCAGCTCTTGGAAGCCTCTCGAGGCTCACATCTCTCCACAGCACGTTCTACGGAGCGAAGCTGTCGATCGATACTGCCAGCTGCAGGAAGCCGCTCTTCAGTAGTCCGTTTATTTCTGCTCTTTAACCCATAAAGGTTTCATTCAAACGCCTTCCCAGAGCTTCCCGTCTCCTGATACCATGGCTCGACTGTACCATGCGGGGGCTACCGTCCACAGCAACAGAGTTCCGAACGGTCTAAGGACCTGCATTTCCTGGCCTGACTTAATAAGTCGCGACATTATCATTAGTGCTTTTCTCAAGCTCCCTTGTGCTCAGTTCCGAGGCTGATGCTGCTCCGGTCATGTCGCGCTTAATTGCGGACCGTAAAACGCACTTACTCATCGGCTTTACCTCTTTCAAATAGTAGTCCCAATGTCCCACATGAGCAATGTTTGGGCTGGCGTGCAGTTAGCAGCAGACAGTGAATACGCAATGCCTCTCACAGTCCTAGTGCCGCCACTCAACCATACAAGCAGGGTCCCTCTCAGCTGGCATTATCACCTCCCACATCCACGCGCATCCCCTATCACCGAAGCGGACAAGCCCATGCTCGTCGTGCTCGAGCTGCTCCTCAGGTGATCTCTCGTCGTAATTATCGCAGAAGGCAGGGTGATACGGAACTCGTAGTTCAGACTGTGTAACAGCTTGTGAGCTCAATTATATACCAATCTGCGGAAAGAACTGTAGGGCTCACAGCTCGAGAACGGCTCCAGCAAGATCCGCCACTGTTACGCACTCTGCATTATATACGCTGAAGGCAATCGGAATGGGCGCAGGAAGGGACAGGCCGAGGTGAAAGAGCAGATACGAGACAAAGGTGGCGAACCCGAAGAGGGCTTCTGGGACCTCGAGCAGGGGTATGCCCCAGCCTCCGCGCAATTCGGCGGGCGCGAAGACTTGAGCGAATCCCGGCGTGTTGTCACGAAGATAAGGATGTGTTCGAAGAGTGACGCCCTCATCCTGAAGTTGCCCCGGGGAGAGGATGGGCGGGTGGGAAGAGAAGGGGAAGCCTGAGGAGACGCGTAGGCACAGCAAGAGCGAAGAGTTCTAGGTGCAAAGGGTAATGGACTTGCGTTCGATCCAATCAAGCCAATCACAGCGCAGCATGTCAGGCCATGCCGCATACTCAGAGGCCTCATTGATGGCTACATGATACGGGCAGGTAGTCGGGGCCAGCCGCGTCGGGCTCTTTGTCTCCGATCGCACTGTCACTCAAGCGATGCCCGCGCTGCGGCTTGCCCTCGGCCGCCCCGAGGACCGTAGCCGCGAGCCCGTCCCAGTAGTAGCAGTCGGCGGCGGGCATGCCGGTGCCGAGCGAGGAGTAATGCGCGCGGCAGTCGGACTCGGAGTACGAGTGAAGGAGGCGGCGCGACGAGTGCGTGAGTGCGAGGTGAGTCGACAGATCGCGAGGATCGATGAAGGACATAATGTCGATGAGAATCTCATCCGGAATAGTGGTGAGTGAGGATATGGAGGTCTTGTCTGGGTGAGTATGGAGATGGTAAGGGAGATGGTGATGGGAACCGACGAAGAGGCGTCGGATTAAACGCGCGGCGGCGACGCCAGGCCAGGCAGTGGCTGTGTTCTCAGACGATTGAAATGACTGGCTGCCGATAGTGCTTGTTGCAAGCATCTGGATTGAGTTCCAGATATAAATCTTTAATTCTAGCAGCTTTCCATTGCAGGCCTTAGCGTCAGCTTCAGCTTGATGGTCTGGAGAGCCGACGCAGCGCCGCCCAACCGGGGGACGCCGAGCAGGCGGAGCTGTGCGGAGGGATTGCAGAGCGACAGTCAAGGAAACGCCCTGGGGTGGTCCCGGTTTGTTTTGAATTATTAGCAGGGCAGTAGCTAGAGGCTAGATACTGTAGAAGCTCTCCCACTCGTTCGCTCGGCTGAGTCAAGATACTTCTGCAAAGCGGCTACAAGTGCACACTCGCACACTGCTAAGACCCAATGCTTGCATACTAAAACGCTTTCTAACAAATGTAGCTAAAGTCTGAGTAAAAGATTTGTTTTCCCCCACCTGTACGAAAGCCGCCAACCGATCCCTAGTCTCCCTCATCCGCCGCCAAAGACGCTTTGATAGCAGCGAGCTCGAGCTTCGCCCATGCGATAGCCTCCAGCGCCATCGGCCTCGTCTTCGGATCAATCCTACAGCACGCGTCAGAAATACATGCCATAGGTCCTGTAAATCGGGGGTGCCGGCCAGTCACAGTAGCGTCGAATGCGGCCTCGTCTGAGGCAAAGTCGTACTTCGCTCCTGTCATGATATCGTAGTTTACGACCCCGACGGAGTATATATCGCTGGCCTAAAAAATGGATACGTGAAAGAATTGCACCGCCTCGGAGCCAGCTAGCCGACCGTCCCCATGGGAAATATGAACCAGTTCCGAGGAGCAGAACCGTCGGGGCGCAGTCTTTGCCTGATCGAAGTCGATCAGTCGAGGCGAAATGGAGTCTCTGCTGAACATGATGTTATCGGAATTGAGGTCCCCGCGGATTATTCTGTGGTTGTGAAGGTGCGCAACGACTTCGCAGAGCGAAACAACCCATTCGCGCCGGCGGACTGTCGCAGTCGGGCCGGTCGTCGCTTCCAGTGCGTCGAAGATATCGAGCTTATAAGGCCTCATGGCATAGCCGTTGCGCATGGGGCGAAGGACTTCTACCAGACGAGGATGTGATGGCAGGGAAATAAGGATCGAGTATTCGTGCTCTGACCTCCAGCCAGTCTTTTGGACCTCGCTGTCGGTGAATCGAAGTTTGTGACGAGTGGTTTTGAAAAGCTCGAGCGTTTGCCTTGGGAGTTCATGTGGCAGCGGGGCAGTGCTCTTGGGCACCTCGTGCCGCTCCTGCTCCTCCGCTTCGGCCCGTCCCTACACGACACTCTTTGTTAAGCTCTCTATTGATGCAAAACGCTTTGCTCCTTTGAAAGACCCACAGACTTGCAGGCCGACTACCAGGCAGTTCCCCCATTCGTTTTGCTACTATGTCTCTTGTATCAGAGCATTTTTTGGGACATGATCTTATCCACGGCTACCTGGACTGCTCAATGTACCCTTGAGAGTTCCGAGTCGCTGCGAGGTTGTCGAAGACAGCAGCGTTCGTGTCGCATTTCCTGCCTTCCGAAGGCAACTTTGCCTGGATCTCTTGCGATCCACGGTCACCGTCAGCAACAACTGCGTCAGGCTTAGACTGCGGAGCTTGGACCTTTCCCATTAGCCAAATGGAAAAGTTCTCAGAGGATGTTTACAATGTGACAATACCAGGCCCAAAAGAGACTTCTCAATGGCCTACGTCTCGACAGTCTTGTGGACGCTCGGAAATATGTTGCCCAGGGCAGCCACTGATGAACGCTCAGAGTTCTTATGCCCACAATTATTCCCGGATCAAAGACCTTCATAGTGGAAGCTCTGATTGGTTTGGGCGTCGAGGAAGAACGACTGCCAGTTTTGGTCGGGTTGCAGACCAGCTACCGGCGTTGTACGTTGCGCAGAGGTCACCACAGCCAGACATCCCACAATGCACATAACGCAAGCGCACAAACCTGGACATATTATAGCCACAAATAATCTTTACAGGCTAATAAAGCATTCCAGTGTGTATCCAGACGGTTGGGCGCGTACTTCCACTTCCACACTCTCTCAACCGAACAGGCCTCACCAGGCAGCTCCCTGGCGGAACATGATCCATTCCTATCAGATCCTGGAGAGTCTGGTGTATAACTCTAGGACTTAAATTTCTAGGAGAGCACACATCATCCTGAATGCTATTTTCGCGTCGAGCTCGGGGCTGTCCGACAGACATCGCAGCTCTGTATTTCTGTGCACATTTGCCAATGGCCGCCCCTTGGAGGAAAGGAGAATGAGCCGACCTTTTCTTAACGCAAAATGTTGTAATACGTTCTTCGCTACTTCTCAAAACAATGTGTTGAATCGCTCTTGCCGACTGCGGAAGCAACTGGGAACAACCGCGGAAGAACTCGGCCGACTAGACCCTGACCCTTACGTGGGAATTTCCCGGCGCCTGAAGGGCGTCTTCTCGCTCGCACTCTCCCAAGTTTCCCAGACGGTTGTCCTTCTCATCACCGCACCCGCCATGTCGTCCTCGTACCAGACACCGCTATCCAGGTGCGCATTCCTCTCAGCATGCTATAGTTGTCCCCAGACTCCTGAATGTTTTTTCGCCGTGCAGCCGCTATGCGAGCAAGGAGATGTCCCACCTCTTCTCCAACGACGTGCGTGGAGGATGGCTCGGACTGCTGAGAGCTAATAAGGCTGATGTTGGCTGAGATCGGAGAACAGATGCGCTTCAAGACCTGGCGCAAGTTGTGGCTCAACCTCGCGATTGCCGAGAAGGAGCTCGGTCTTCCCATCTCAGACGAGGCCATCGAGCAGATGAAGAACAACCTCGTGCGTATCTTGCTTCAAGGGATCAGGGGATGCAAGCTGAAAGTTGGGGATGTGTAGGACCTCACCCCAGAGCAGTACAAGATCGCTGCTGAGGAGGAGAAGCGGAGGAGGCACGATGTCATGGCCCACGTCCACACCTTCGGCACCGTCGCCCCTGCCGCGGCTGGCATCATCCAGTGCGCTCCTACCCTTTACAACAAAGGCGTAGAAGACTTACTTCACCTGTCCCTCACAGCCTTGGCGCCACCTCCTGCTACGTTACCGAGTCCGCACCCGTCGACCGCCCATCGTAACGCCGGCCGCTAACCCTGCCTTGTAATACAGCAACGCCGACCTCGTCTTTCTTCGCGACGGCCTGACCATGCTCCTCGACAAGCTCGCCGTCGTCATTGACCGCTTCTCGCGCTTCGCCGAGACGCACCGCGCGCTCCCCGTCCTCGGCTGGACGCACTTCCAGCCCGCGCAGCTGACGACCGTCGGCAAGCGCGCGACGCTCTGGATCCAGGTGCGTCTGTGCGGCGGCTTCTGGGAGGCAGCCGCTGATAAATTGGGTGGACATGGGGATTCAGGAGCTTCTGTGGGACCTCCGCAACCTCACCCGCGCGCGCGACGACCTCGGCTTCCGCGGTGTCAAGGGCACCACGGGCACCCAAGCGTCGTTCCTCGCCCTCTTCGACGGCGACCACGCCAAGGTGCGTTTCTAAATTCATTAACCTGGGGAAAACTGGTTCTAATTGGGGTCGCGTTGCAGGTTGAGGCGCTCGACAAGCGCGTCACCGAGCTCTTCGGGTTCCCGTACGCGTACCCGGTCTCGGGACAGACTTACTCGCGTAAGATCGACGCGGACGTCGTCCTCCCGATCACCTCCTTTGGGGCGACGGTGCACAAGATCGCGACGGACATTCGGCTCCTCGCGAGCCTCAAGGAGCTCGAGGAGCCGTTCGAGAAGGACCAGATCGGCTCGAGCGCGATGGCCTACAAGCGCAACCCGATGCGCTGCGAGCGCGCGTGCTCCCTCGCCAGGCACCTTATGACTCTCGGCCAGAACACCCTCATGACTACTAGTGTCCAGTGGTTTGAGCGCACGCTCGACGACTCGTGCGTCTGCCCTCCCTCTCCCGTCTTCCTGTCGCCACGCTTGACCGTCTGTCTTTTTTCACAGTGCCAACCGCCGTGTTACTATTCCGTACGTATTTAATTACCTTTTCTGTCACTTTTCTTCCACGTCCCAGTCGCTCCCTTCCACTTCCTACTTCTCTCGACCCCCCGGCCTCCTCCCCCGCCCGGCGCCCCTCCTCCTCCCCCTGCTGTCAATATGCTGAAACTCCTGTTCTACCAAAGGGAGGCCTTTTTGACTGCCGATATCCTTCTTTCACTCCTGCAAAACATCTCCGAGGGTCTCGTCGTCTACCCGGCGATTATTGCGCGCCGGATCTCGCAGGAGCTCCCCTTCATGGCGACGGAGAACATCATCATGGCGATCGTCAAGAAGGGCGGTGACCGTCAAGAGTGCCACGAGCGCATCCGCGTGCTCTCGCACGAGGCCTCGCGCGAAGTCAAGGAGTTCGGGCGCGACAACGACCTCATCGAGCGCGTGAAGAAGGACCCCTTCTTCCAGCCCATCCACGACGAGCTCGACTCGCTCCTCGCCCCGAGCACGTTCGTCGGTCGTGCGCCGGAGCAGGTGGACAGTAGGTATTACATTTTTATGAAATGTAAGGTCTTTTGCTGATCCTCGGTTGGCAGACTTCCTCGAGAACTGGGTCAAGCCCGCGCTCAAGCCGTACGAGGCCCCGCTGAAGAACGCGAAGGACGTTGAGCTGAACGTTTGATCGGGTTGATGGAGAGCGAGTGCTATGGGATATTCGAGGTGGTTTCTCTTTCATAGACTGTTGTGCATCTGCTACGTCGTGGGTGTGGCTGGCCAGTCCGATCGTGTATTGGCGCTCGTTCACACTGCAGGCCGGCTCTGATGAACCCGTAAGCAGCGGTTCCATCCTCTCACTTTCCTTTCTTCTTCCCTCAACACAAGTATCTTCCTTCAGAAAATCATTTTCAAGCCGCCAATGCAGTGCTACATTGAGCTTGGCGCCCGTCCATAACAGCGGGACCTGACATTTCGGCCCTCCTTCCTCGCTCTCGCCGTGCAGCGTGCAACTCTTGTAATGCAGTATTGCCAGAACGCATGCGGTGTACGCATTCTGCTCTGCATTTCTCACTCATCTTTCGGTTCAATGGCAATTCCGCTTCAATCCGAACCCTTCTTCTCGCTCTCACCACGCTCGCTCACCTTCTGCTCACGATAGCATTCGAGCTCCGGTCCCTCGATCGTCTCGCTACTTCGCTTCCTTCGCTTCCTGCGGCATCGTGCACTTCTCCGCTGCTTGTTTCTGCACCGCTAGGTACGTTCAAGGTATGTGTCGCACTTGAAACCATCTCACGAAAAGGGTTGCTAACGTCGCTTCAAGGTGGTCGACTACCCTCGCCTCTACCCATTTTCCGGCCTGCTCGCCTTCAGTCTGTGCTCAGCTTCGAAAGCTGTCAAGGTAACGCCGCCTTCTGGTACGCTTGTTCGTATTCTCCTCGCGGCGGGCAGGCCGTGGTGACTGACGTCGTTCTTCCAAAGCTCGCTCACTTACCCTTCCCACCACTTCCATCCTCCGCTCGAGATTCCTTTCCTTCCTGTCGACAAGGTACGCCTCTATAAAAGGATTGGAGTATTCCGACATCTAGACTGACGCCATCTGCCTCAGGAAACGCCTGCAGATACACTCCGCATGCCACAGCCAGCCGGCACGAGCGCGGGGGCGCAAGACCGCCTACCGCGCCGCTGCCAGACGCATGCCCTCCCCTCAGTCTGAAGACTCTTCGGACGACGACATCGTCATAATCGTACGTCCGACCGCGGGGCCGTCGCGCGGCGCGGCGTCTTCAACGCCTGCTTCGTCGACGCTGCCCGTTACGCCGCCGAAGAAGCGGGGCAGGCTGGATAATCAAGTTGGGTTTGACCCGGAAACGGGTAAGTCTCGTCTCTATCCACGGTAATCGTCGAACCCTTGCTAAAAGTTGCTGCAGACTACGTGAGCGGCGAGTGGCTCTCGATGACCACGCGCTTGTACAGAAGCGCCGTGCCGGCAAGCTGAAGATCCTTTGAGATGAGGGGGAGAGTGGTAGAGACGTTCTTAGCGACCAGGTCGTCCACGCTCAGCATATAGAAGTCCCCGCTGGACTAGGTGGAGACACGGAGGATGGTGGACATCAACTCGAGCGGAAGACGCTGGGAAGACATGGTTTGTTGACGGTACGTGATGTACGTGATGATGAGTTGTGGGTGAATGTGCTTTTGGAAATGACCGTGCACTGGGCGTTGGTGGCGAGCGTGGTAGTGGAAGGAAGGAGTGCCAGGACGCTAACCTTCTCTCGCGAGTACAGGCAGAGCAGGTGACCGTTATTGGCCTTTGCTAGCACTGGACTTTCCCCTTTGTGAAACCTATGGACCTCTTCATAGTGTGCTCAAATTCATGGACCATAGAATCCTGGTTACTTCCCCTGAAATCAGTCTTCTGGCGGCGGCCTGACATGCAACTTTTGGACCAATATCGCAACACCATGTCGAATGCGGCAAGACATATGGCTATCCATCCTCAACGTACTTACCAACGGATTTCATTCAGGTTAAGCCAGAACAACCGCGGCTCCCAAGGATGTCCTAAGATCAGGATTCCGCTCCAGCCGCCAGAACGGTCTGATGCATGAGAACAAGCGACTTACTCCCAAGATCGATTGCATCAACCATTATCAAGGTACATGCATATTCAGATGGTTCATCCTCCCACACAGCGTCTGTCCCCGCGTGATACCGACGTTAAGTCAGTTCGCACGACGGCGTTTAACAGTCGGTAGTCCTGATGCTTGCTTTGGAACGTCCCGCTCTTTGTCCCATAGTTTCATCCAAACACCTTCAACCTGAATAATATGGTTAGTTGGCCCAGCACAACCGCAGAAGACAAGCACAACCACAGAAGACATTAATCACAAACGCTGAATCAAGAATGTAAGTGAAGCCAGCCACGACCTGCGCGAACACATGTGAGATGCAGGTCACATATCTGTATCTGGAAAGATTGTGCTCTTAGAAAGACCCTTCCGCCAACATGTCCTGAACGAGATAAAATGCGCCGCAACCATCCAAACCGCCTCCCGACTGGTTTTCTCGCGCAGAGGAACCTCGAGCTCTTCTTCAGGACCGCCGTCGGTCCACACGAAAGCCTTCCGGAACGTCTTCGTCTACCTGGACTGTTTCGGAAGCGCGGGATCGCCTTCGTCGCTTTCCGGTGCGGTGACCCTCAACGAACTCCGCCTGGGGACGCCGTCGGCAACCTCTTCCGCCAGAGCGCTTCCGTCGACCTCCTCAAACTCCTCTCGTGCAGACACCCAGCTTCAAACGAGGAGCGCCTGCTGGAAGAAAAAGCGATGGGTGGCCGGTGGTGTGGGTGCGCCGCGGAAGGGTTTGGATGTAAAGCGAGTGGCGGCCCAATGGGCGCGAGGATCGGCGCCGGAGCAGTCAACCCTTTTCCTGCGAAATAAGACAACTCTATGTGCGGTGGACCTGTCCTGAGCCATCGAACGTTGTAAAGACGGTGGAAACGTATGCTGCCCTCGGGATCAAAGTCAAAGATTGGCGGCAAGCGACGGCCGTTGTCCAGCCTCGCATAGGGCTCGCACAGCTCGTCGAAGTATGCATGTACAAGATGCACGAAAGCCGGTGGCCTGCTGTACTTTCCTCCGTACTTGAGCATCTTGTCAAGCAAATCGGTCAGGTTGGGAGGAGTGTCCAGAGGAAGGGTCCCAACATATATGCTCTTACTCAGATCCATCATTAAAAATCCAGACCGGTCGATGGGCCTGGTGTGGTCGACCGTCACCAGCGTACAGCCACCTTAGCAAATGATAGACTCATCTTGCCAAGTGGTACCTG
>JTLS01000702.1:0-14721 GCA_000826855.1 Basidioascus undulatus
ACGCCAGCCCACCTCGCACAGCATGGCCGCCGCCCTCGCCAAGTCCCAGCGCGAGACGCGCATGCGCCCGTCCGAGACGCTCGACGACCTAGTCCGCTTCGGGACGCTGGCGGAGTGCCTGCGCGATACGCTCGTCTCCTCCGCGGCGCTCGAGCGCGCGGTCGGGCGTGCTGTGGAGGGGGGCGTTTGGGCGCTCGGTCGGGAGGTCAGGGAGCGCGAGGAAAGGGCGAGGAGGTTGAGGGGGGGCGTGGAGGAGGCGAGGAGGGGGTTGGAGGACGGTGAGTTTCGGGTGAAGGGGGAAGGGAGAGGTAGGGTAGATGACTGATGGTAGGGGTTGTTTGTGGACGGGTAGCGAGGGAGGAGCTGAAGAGGAGACGAGAGGCCCTGGAAAAGCGGCGGAGGAACTTGGATGCTGCGCGAGAGGCGCACGACGAAGAGCAGCGCAAGAGCTCCGCGCTCGAAGCAGTGCTCGCCTCCGAGCGGTCAGTCTCCCCCATCCCTTCCTCCACCCCCATCCTCTCCGCGCTGACCCCTCCGCTTCTTACCCACAGCCAATCCCTCTCCAGCCTCCTCTCCCTCCGCCCCCCCGCCCGCGCGCGCCTCTCCTCCTCCCTCTCGGCCCTCTTCCCCATCGACCCCCTCCCCTCTTCCTCTGACAGCCTCGCATTCCAGATCCTCTCCGCCCCGCTCCCCTCCCCCGCGCCGCCCGGCCCCGAGTCCACAGCGACCGCACTCGGGTTCGCAGCGCAGGTCGTCCATCTGCTCGCGGCGTACCTCGGCGTGGTGTTGCCCTACCCGGTGAGGTGCGCGGGGAGCAGGAGCGCGGTTAAGGATCCCATTAGCGCGATGAGGGGCCCGAGAGGCTTTCCGCTATTTGGGAGGGGCGCCGAGAGGTACAGGTTTGAGTATGCGGTTTTCTTGTTGAATAAGGATATCGAGCAGGTGCGGGCTTCCCTCGCCTTCTTCTCTTTCTCTCGATGGCACACGCTGACGGATGCACACGCTGACGGACCGCCCCGCCCCGCCCCGCCCGCAGCTCATGCTCTCGCAGAACCTGCCCGTCCTCGACATCCGCCACACCCTCCCAAACCTCAAGAACCTCCTCCTCATCCTCTCGTCCTCCTCTACTTCATTACCTCCCACAAAGTGCGCTTATCCACTCTCCATCCCACCTTCCTTTCCCCTGACTGCCACCTGCCCGTGGAACGCAGCGCTCGCAACGCGCTACTCCTCGCAGTCGAGCCCTCCACCCCCTCCGCCACAGAGGAAGAGTCGGAGTCCGAGTCCGAGGACGACCGTTCCTCCCTCTCCGACGCCGATGCAGACGGCTCCGAAACCGCCACCCTGCGGGGGAGCGTGCGCACTCTCCGTCTCTCTGACGTGAACCCCGCCTCCTCCACCTCCGACCCCACCCCCTCCTTCGATCCTGCTCCGGAGACGCCCACCCTCCGGAAACGCGCGCTCTCGATATTCGAGAAGGCCGCGGCGAGCGTGTCCGGCTCCTCCGGCTCGGGCGGGACGGAGGAGCCGGGCGAGGGGGCGGATGCGGAGGGCGAAGGAGGAGGGGGAGGAGAAGGAAGGAGGGAGAGGGAGAGAGAGGGAAGCCAGGGGAGACAGGCCCAGGCGCTGGGAGGGTGGTTTGGGAGACGATCGGTCGTTGTTGGGTCGGGGAGGGGGTGAGGCGAGCGTGAGGTTGAGCGAGGATCAGTGCATTGCATGCAATTTAGTTCTAGTTAACGGAGTGTTTTTCGTCGAAAGAGATATGAACAAGCGAATCGGTGAAAGTCCCGAGAAGATTGCTTCAAGCTTCAGTAGCAGCGTCAGCCTGGGCCACAGCAAATTCGACGATCCCGCTCCCTCGGCTCGCACCCACGCAGTTCAGCGTTCTCCCATTCTATGCCTCCACAGTGGACATGTCTCCATTGTGGAAAGTGTAAGGCCTCAAGAGTGAGGTCAACTGAGTGCAATGGATAATGAAATATTGGATACATTGTTCATCAAGGGGCATATGGTGTAGTGGCTTATCACGCCTTCTTAGCATGGAGGAGGTCTCCGGTTCAATTCCGGATATGTCCAGTTCGTTCACCTTTTGGTGCTCTGGGTGCGGACCAGAGCATGTCTCGCACCCAGAGCATGTCCGGACATGCTCGCCCAAACGCTGCGCCGTGAAAGCACGAAGTCGCAAAAGGTAGAGATGCAAAATTGTCGTCTCGCGCGCATCTGCCATCACTTTATTGTACACGACATAATGAACCCATTGTTGTGGATGGATCCTTCGCAACTGCAGTCAGGCAATGTGGGGGACACAAAGCGCACAGCGCCAGTTCCGAAGCCTGTGATTCTCTGTCTGACTGGCAAATGCGACTCGACTGAGTCGGTTAGCAGCCTTCGGCCAAGGGAAGCTGCTTCTCCAACTGGCAGGCTGCAGTATGAAAAAATTGCTGGAAATTTAGAAAGGAAGGGATGTATCTCAATGAGTGCGATGTCCTGCTGATATACTCCAACAACTGGCAGCGGCCCGCGACGGCTCTCCGCCTCGTCGCAATGAGCTGCATCGCGGTGTTCTGCCTTCAACCGCTCAACCCGGGTCGCGTTCTTCTTGTCCTCCTCCCACATCCATTTCCCCCTAAATCTTCCAGACATCTCAGAGCCAACTAGGCCTTTCTCCTCACGACCCGAGCCATCCACCCACTCCACTCGCTTTCCCCTTCCGCTCGCTCTAGAATGTACTCGGCCTACGGCGGAGGCGGAGGCTACGGTGGCGGCGCGCCTTACTGTATGTCGGTCCGGAGATGTCTTCCCCGCACATTCGGAATGACCATAGGGGAGTTTCGGGATCCAGACGGCTACGGCTCAGCGTACGGCGGCGGGGGCGCGCCCGGCGGATACGGCGGCTACCCCTACAGCGGCTACCCCTACCCGATGCCTCCCGGCGGTGGACTTCCAGCGGGGTATTACCCCCAGATGCTGCACATGAGCCCAGGATACGGGATGCAAGGATATGGGATGGGAGGAATGGGGGTGAGTCCTGCTCCGTTTTCGTCAGAGGCCCTCGAAAGACGCTTGATTCCGCACTGCTCATCCTTCTAGCTCTGGCCCGGCCGTGGGCAGTACTCGCAGTACGGAGGCGCCTACGGAGGCGGATATGGGGGATACCCGGTGGGCTACGGGGCACAGGGTGGCTATGGGGGGTACCCGGGCTACGGGGGGTACGGCGCAGGCGGGTATGGCGGAGGATATGGCGGGTACGGACCAGGGTGGTACTAGGGTTGGGCGGAGGAACATAGGAGAGCGGACGAACTTGTGATTTTTCCTTGAAGGTGGCGTCTAGGTTGGCTATTGAGCTGACCAGGTGGGCGAGCAGTGTAAAAGTATTGCGCCCACCGCTTGTGGAAACACAACAAATTACTGTGACGCATTGACGACCATCAAGGACCCATTATGTACTATTAACGAAGGCATATCGCATGTTCAAAACTGATGTTCTACTTAAAGATCAGAATATGTCTGAGTGATGGCGTGCTGCAGCGACATCGCAGTCGCAGTACTGACAGGCGAGCTGAACGAGGACTCGAGTCTGCAGGACGCTGCCGTCGCATCCCGGCGATGAACTTTTTCCGAGGAAGTTCGAGGCATAAGCAAAAATTCAGCGGCCAAGTGTGGGCCCGGAAGTCGGATCCCCAGTTGCGAGGGGGCGCTCAAACGCACTGGAGCTCATGAAGTGGCGGCTTCGAACCGTTCAGCGCGGATGGTTGAGTACACTGTTAGGACAGTCCACCTATCCAGTAAACTGCTTTACGGTACCGGTTGGGCTCTGGTGCTCTGTTGACGCACGGAGAACCGATGTCGCCTTCAAACCTCAAGAGGGGCTGCGCGAGCTCGGAGGGTTGTTGGAGGTGGAGATGCACAGTCGAAGGGGTTTTTTTCTTAATCTTCTGAGTGGGTTTTGGCGGTTTGCCCAGGTGTCCGCAAGTGGACTGTTGCATGAGCTTCTTACCTTCAGCTGCTCAGCATCGCTTTCTAGAAAGTTGAAGGCATCGAGCTTCGGGCTGGCGAAAATCTCGAACCTCGAGTCGATCCCGCCCCCGGTGCTTTTCTTCGAATAGTGGCACCTTTCAATTATGCATTGGTTCGCGAGCCTATCCCCTTCAAGCTGACATGAGAGTTGTACACAGACCCAAAGGCATATTCGTGTCTGTCAAATGCCCTATGATCTGGATAACGCGGAGTAATGCAAAGTAACAAGACGGAATGTATGTGTCTAAGAGCAGAAACCGTCTCGAGGTGGCGACTGGATGGTTCCCAACGAGATGTACGGTCATTCTTCGACTATATAGGCATAGCGTGAGTGAATCCGCCCACAGTCCGCTGCAAAGATTGTCGAAGAGAAAGCGCACCTTCCTCACAGCCCGCCAGAATCATCGTCGCCCTCATGTCGCGCTCGATACTCAAGCGCTCGTCTCCGGTCACGTCCGTGTCGGCAAGCCGAAGACCAAAGCCGCGACACTGAGGCGTGTCTGGAAGAGCAGGGTGCCGGCCCCGTTGGTCCGCTAGTTTGCCTTGCAGTCCTCCACGCAGGCGACATCGACAGTCAAGAACGACCGGCGCATGCGCCAAAGCAAGGATCCTCAACGTCTTCAAGCCACCTAGTCCTTCCGAGCGTCTGGCCGGGCAGCAGTCGGACGAAAAAAGGCTCAAGATCGGGAGCGTTCTCCAGACCAGCCACCAACTGCTCGAGCCCTTGGTGGCTATCCGAGGGGGCGGCGATGCACTCTTGGATCGAGGAAGTCCGTAAGAGGTCGGGGAATATAGACCAGCAGTCAAGGACTTCCTGGCGTCGATACGGCAAAGGGCCTGAGCCAGAGCACGACTTGAGCAGGGCCAGACCTTCGCCAGACTAAGACCTCTCGTCGGGGACCTGGATGGCGTGAAGCTGGAGCTCGAGGACGCGGGGGGAACAACAGCTTGTATAGGTATGCGAGCTCGGGCAGAAAGGTCGACTCGCGGCAGACGAGGACGAGGCGATCAAGGGTGAGGCTGAGCAAGAAGGGGTTTCGACAGAGGGTCGACGCGAAACACGAGTACTGGCGCAAGTGAGTGAGAGCGCAGTTGGAGTAGGCGACTCGAATCCCCATGAGGTACCAGAGTCGGCAGACGAGGAAGAGGCGAAGCGAGACCGGATGCGCAACGGAGTCGGCGGGGGGCGGCGCGAAGAGGAAACCGAAGATGACGACCAGAACCTCGAGGGGGAGTGTCCCTGGGGACTGAATAGCAAAGGATCAGTCAGTGTCCATTCTCGCAGGTTCTCTCAGTGTGTCAGGGAAGTTGCAAACATACGAGCTCGCGAAACCAGCTGGCTCGGCCGCAACGCAAGCTGCACTCGCCGGAACAAGTTCAGCGCCTGTTGATCCCCACATGAGTCTCTTGAGGTGCGATCCTTGGTTGTGGGTGTGCGCACATTGAATGCCCCTCTCGTGGCCGCTATCGCCGGCTGGAGTACGCTCATCTTCAGGAGCGGTTTCGGATGCGCATGAGGATATAGTTGCATACGCATGATAAATGCTTGTCTCCCTCCGTAAGATAGACTATAAACTCACATTTGAGCCAGCTATTCAAATTAAGTATCGCGATAAAAGGCAAGAAGACAAACCCGAAGCCAGCGAATGCAAGTCGTTGGGCAAAGGTCGCAGAGTCCCCAGCCTGGGTGCCCGTGAAGACAACATGCCAGCACCAGAAGACGAGCCCGTATCCCAGAATATTCCAGGAAAGTTGGGGAATGCTGGGCGATCCATCGATAAAGGTCGAGAGGCGTAAATTCAGTAAGTAAGGATAACGTGGTTGAAGGGAAAGAAGGTGGGTGAACGGAAAGAATGTGGGTGAGTGTGGTGCTGGCGGAGAGTGGCCGCCCCAAACAACAACAACTCCTGGTTGCCCGCCAGCCACTGTCGGGACTCTGATTCTGATAATTTAGAGGCCTTTTATGCATAGCTCCCCAGCTTATCTGACGAAGCGTCAGATCTTTCACGAGCTGGACAGATACTTGGATGGCATGCAACATTCCGCTCTTCAGGTGTGTTTGAGCACGCACACACGCACACTCAAGCACACGCGCACATGAACTCACCCGAAGAGTAGCCTAGCCTTAGTTATGGGCTTCAAACTCAAGTATACTACGGAGATGCTCACTGGATTCATTCAAAGACATACACTGACCAAACGATTGTGACCCAGTGCCCAGCGGCTCACAGCCCGGCTCTCAAGTCCGTATTTCATGAATAAAAGCACGGTTTACGCTTCATGTGCCCTTCGTTTCTCATACCAGGAAAAATAACGCAGTTCATTAATCTAAATCCTGCTTCCTCCTTCGGTCAGCCAGTCTGCCTATGTAATTCCGGCCCCACTGCCCATCTGTTGTCGCCTGTCTTGCTCTGCATGTTTTCGTGACAAGCTGTACAGAATTGGCACACTATTCCACCATCCTGCATAACTTTCTCAGGAAGTACATCTGCGGACTGACCGCCTCACTTGAACGTCTTTGTTGCTTCAGCTCGCTTTAGCGCAACGCGGGTGCCTCAGAGCGCTTTACGGCTCAGAAACATCCTACTTCGAAACAAGACAGCACGGTGAGTGTAGATGCCCTCCGAAATCATGCTTTACTTTCAGGCACCCATAACTATATACATCATCTACATGTAGCATTCAGGACTCACCGCCTCACTGGGTGCCAGCCCCTCTGCGCCCGCTTCTCGCAGCAATCGAGGTGAACTCTAACCTGGACTTGATGTTACCAACGAAGAGAATGCATCTCATGTTACCTAGTTCTTATTCTGACTCTTGACCGGACTTTTCGTCTCCGTTTCAAGGGGCAACGGTGGAGGGCGGTCTGCTCGTCCCCAGAAATACGTCACATGAACGCGGTGCCGACGCGTGGTGCATTCAGAACATCCCATCTCCCCTTCATCTTCCCTTCATCTTCAACTTATCCGACCTGCTCATCATGTCCGACAGCTCATTCAGCCTGCATGGCAAAGTAGCCATCGTCACCGTGCGTCCACGAACCTTTGTCCATCCGTACTCGTTCGCTGACACGAACACAAATCACTCATACTGCAGGGCGCTGCCAGTACGTCGTGACCGTTCATCCTGTTTGTAGAACCGTACTCACACCGTTTAACAGACGGAATTGGCCTAGCTTCGGCACGCCTGTTTCTCTCTTCGGGCGTCGCAGGCCTCGCACTTGTCGATATCTCTCGCTCAGCCCTGGAGCAAGCTCTCGACTCTTTCACGCCGGACGAGAGGCAGCGCTGCTTGCTAATCGAAGCGGACGTTGCGGACGAGAATTCTTCGATCGACTACGTCCGGAAGACTGTCGAAAAGTGGGGTCGTGTGGACATCAGCGTGCAAAACGCTGGGATTGCCAACGAGCGGCAGTCCATCCTCGACACGCCGGTCGAGCTCTGGGACAAAACACTGAGGGTTAACGGGCGTGGCGGTACGCAAACATCGTTCTTCCTCATCCAAAAAAAGAAACCGCTAATTTCTCTATGTACAGTATTTCTCGGAATACGAGAGTCCGCAAGGGCGATGCTCGCCTCGTCGGGCGGCGGATCGATCGTCGTTATCTCCTCGCAGCTTGGTTTGGAAGGTACGTCTTCCGGGCCGAGCTGTTGAGCTTCGACTAACCCGTCCTTTGAAGGGGCGGCTGGACTTTCGGCATACTCATCGAGCAAGTTTGCCGCTCGCGGTCTCGCCCTAACCACTGCGGAGGAGTTAGGTCCGAAAGGCATTCGAGTTAACTGCGTCTGCCCAGGTCGTAGGTCATGGAGTGACATCCTAACATTGAGAGTTGGACTGAAACACTCGTCCTGCAGCTATTGAAACTCCCCTCCTGCATAACTTCCACAAGTCCACATGGCCGATGATGGCTGGCAAATGCGTTCTCAACCGTCTCGGACAGCCCGAGGAGATAGCTCGTGCGGTGCTCTTCCTAGCATCAGACGCTTCGAGGTGAGTCTCTCTCTTACGAACATATGCACACCGTTTTTGAATGATTGAGGACACGGTGGCGCTGACTTGATACTTCTTCTCTACTGTACGCCAGCTATTGCGTTGGCACAACACTCAAGGTCGACGGTGGTTACGCGAAGTTTGGGTGAAAATAGTGGAGGGGGAAAGAACATTGGCAATGTAAAATAAATATCAATGAAATAATTGACTAGCTAATACGGAGAGAACCTGACGAAAGAGGCAGGCTTCCTGTAAGACCCCGCGGAGCGTTGCCGATGGCTGCTGCATGCAGTCTGACGGGCAACGAACTTCACCCGCTGTAAGCTGAGATCTATCTGACTGGAATATTTGTAACGCAGGAATATCCAGGTTTTCACGCACTGCACTGCCAGCGATACATTCATTGTCATTATTGCACATTGTTCGCAACGCCCACCTACACACCGCCTCCCGCCCCAACATCTGATCACTGATGAGTTGCCGGACCGCTCTCCTCGGCCTCCGCGATTGCCCTCCTCACCTCCTCGGGACTGGGATTCTTTCCGAGGGGCCGACTGACTTTGGGATGTTTGTCGAGCTCCTTGCCCAGCATCCGCCGCTCGGGTGGATTCTTGCGGGATTGGTCGATCGTCACCATCATCGCCACCGCCTGGTACCCAGAGCCCTGTAAGTAAAAGGGACTTGGATACCCAAAAATAAAGAGACGGACAAAGATAACCGCCGCCCCGCCAGCCCATAGTGTCCACATCTCATTCACGTCCCCGCGCTTGACATGCTCCTTCTCGCGGCGCTCGTGTTCCCAGCGTGTAGTGTACGAGCGACAGCGTAGGAAACAGGCCTGCTCCGTTCCACCTCACAGGTCAGGAAAAGTACAGAGAGTCGTTTCAGTTGGTGGCCGACCGTGAGGGGGAGCGGCGTGCGGGTTGCGCGTCGCAGTATGGTAGCGGCTCGAAGGGGCTGCATGGACGTCGAAGATCTCGAGGTTGTGTGCAGATAGATGGTTGATTATGCATATATAGCGGAAATGCGAGTCAAGGAATGATACAATAGAGAGACACACTAGGGAGGGGCAGTACAGTTTCAGCGAATGACGAATGCATGCCCTCGATTGAGCTTGTTCGACCGTGATGTGAATGGTGGGCAGACAGTACGCAGTTGTGCTCGAAAATGCGTCAAGGCGTCGTAAAGCCGTAAGATACATTCGGATGAGATGCGAGACTGAGGTGCTGCGATGCGGCGGTACTACGTGTGCGGATGGTGAAAAGAAACGGAAATGCTCGACCCCGCCCCCCCGTCGCCATCTACCCCTCCTCCTCCTCCTCTGGCCCCTCGCTCTCCCAATCCTCCTCCTCCACATCCCACTTCAGCATTCCCGGCTCGACCCCACAAGCGCTCAGCATCCTCCCCATATCCCACCCCTTCTCCTCCTCCTGCTCGTCCTCCTCCCTTCCCTTCCCCTTTCCCGCCCTCCTCATCGGGTTGCTCATGACCCTCTCAAACTCCGCCTTGACGCTCTCCACACTCGGGGGACTGTCCAGCTCCCCGAACCCTCCGAACTCCCCCGCACCCGCCCCCGAACCCATATCGTACCACCCCTCCTGCCCCGCCCATCCCCAGCTCCTCTTGAACTCCCCTCCACCCCCGCCCATACCAGCCGGCTCTTTCCCCCCGCTCTCCCAGAGGAGCTTCGCGGCCTCGCGCGCCGCCGTGCGCCACTTGCGCGCGAGCGCGCGCAGCCGCTCGAGTGACTTGTCCGCACGGATCTTGCGCGCGCGCTTGAGCGTCAGGAGCCGCTGCTCGAGCGCGAGGATCTGCGCGCGCCTGGACGGCGCGCGCGAGGGCGTCACGCTGCTGCTGCTGCTGGACGTGGGGGGGCGGAAGGACGAGGAGAGGCGCGAGGGGCGGTACGGGGTCGTGGTCGGTGGTTTGGGGGTGGACGAGGACGAGGAAGAGGGGGAGGAGGGCGTCTTGGAGCTCGAGACAGACTTGATGACGGGCGATTTGAAGGGCTTGAACAGGCCCGGCGAGTTCTGCGGCACACCGCCGCTACTCGCTGAGGTGCGCGCCTTCTTGGCGGGCGTGAACACTGGGGCGCGGGATGACGACTGCGAGGGTCGTGGCCGGCTGTCAAACGGCGTTCCGAGAGAAGGATGGTAGGAAGACGTACGGGCTCGGGGCGCTTGCCTGCTGACTTGGATGTCGGCATCGAGGCGGGCGAAGCGGGGGTCTGCATTGTACGAGGCGAGTCATGAGCGTCCTGCGCGGTGCCAGGACGAGAGGGGACATACAGATTTGTGTATGTTGTGGTCGGCGGCCGATGCGTCCGACTGGATATAAAGGATGGATGATGGCCGGTCAGATATTTACACTTCAGCGCGAGGGATGACAAGACGACACACCGATCCGGACGCCGCCTTCTCCTTCTCCGCCTCCACCTGAATATCAGCACCGGTCGAAGCCCCGCCGTCTCCTATGCTTTCCTCATCCGGCCCAACACGCGACGCCTGGCCCTCCTCGGCGCTCATGCGAGCCTTCGCAGAGGACGCCGAGCTCTCAGTCGCAGAAACAGTAGCCGCGCGAGATGGAGCGGAGCTCGCGGCACGACCAGCGGCCGAAGCGCCCTCTGCGGGCCCGGCGATAGGCTGGGCGTTCCGACTAGGTGCGGAAGATGTGCGCGAGGGCGTGCGAGCATGCACTGCGAACGGTTGGGGAGAAGAGGATGCGACGCGGGAAGGGGCGGAGCTCGCGGCGCGCCCACCGGCCGGAATGGCCTCAGCGTGCTCGGGAGTATGCTCGCCGTTTCGTTTGGGGGCGGAGGATGTGCGCGAGGACGTGCGTGCGTGCACTGCGGATGGGTCGGACGGAGAAGAGGCGATGCGGGAAGGGGCTGATGTGGGTGCACGACCTGCGCGTTTGCTCGTCTCCCGCGAGGGGTGGCTCGGTGAAGAGACTGGGCGTGACGAAGACGTATGGGTGTGCGAGGGGACCCTGAAGAGCGGGGAGGGGGCGGGGGCGGATGAACTGGGGACGGGCGAAGTGGACGCGCCCGCGCCTGCGCCCCCGTCCCCGCTCTCGTCGTCCGTCTCGACGTCAATCTGTGTCCGGTCTCGAGGTTCGTGAGGACTCTCATCCACAGTCGGCGAGGGCGTGTTGTCCGCCAGGCGAGACGGCCCAAACCCGGCCGCGGTTGAGCGGGTGCGGCGCGCCGGGGAGGCGGGATTCGTGCTCGCCGTGGCGGACGCGATGGAGCGCGAACGGCGAGTATTGGTTAGAACGTCCTTCTGAGGCTCCGGATGGGCATGTTGTACTGGCTCCGACACCGGCACACGCGACAGTGAGGACGATCCTGCCGTCTCCTGCTCCTCGTGCGTCCTCAACGCCTTACTGGGCGGCTCCGGTTCTTCGACCGCGTCAGAACGCCCAGATGCAGGACGCTTCTGAGCGCTCGCGCTCGACGGCGGAGAGAGTGGGTTCCAAGCGGCCGGGGGCAGCTGCGGGAAGTGCGAGGGTGCGGAGAGGGGGCGCTCGAAGGCTCCTGGCGAGGAGAGGTTGAAGACGCGGCGAGTTGGAAGGGATAAGGATGCTGCGCAGAGGTAAGTAAATGGGATCCTTGAGAGTGAAAATGCGAGTGGACGGCAGACGGACGAGGTGGGGTGGACATGTTCGAGCGGACAGCAAGCGGCGGTTGGAAGGCCGGCGAAGGTGAGATTCCGACAGACAAGCTTAGTAATGACGGCGTTTATGAAGAAATAAGGTCAGTGTATGGCGGTATGCGTGGATGATGGTGGTGGTCGGAAGGCAACGACTGCGCTGCGATGCTGCCAGTTCCTGTCCGTGTCGAACCGCGGATGGGCGCGGACCAGGTAGGCACGCAGGCCCGTCGCGTGAGATTCGCGTATGCCATTATTCCTTCCCGCTTCTTCGCGTCCACATCCTCGCTCGTCCTTAATTCTTGCAACGACACAGACGCAGACTCAGAATGGCGACCTCGAACGGTCTCAACGGGCACGCCGACTCTGCGCAGCCGACGGACCTGCACTCGCCCCCGCCCCGCAGCGTGCCCGAGTCCTCCGCCTCCAGCTTGTGCACTGCCCAGCCACAGCCCAAGCGATACGCTGTGCACAGTGCGTGAAATGCGTGAAACAGACTGCTCTATATCAAAACGCACGATAGCTAAAATACTCCCCTATGAACTCCCAGTCGAGGTCCGCCTCAACGCGCGCAGCACCGCCCGCTTCGACACCATCCGCCGCGTCGTGGGCACCTACATCCGCGAGAACTTTACGTCCCTCCCCTGCCCGGGCGACATCGGCGGGTTCGATGACGTCCCTCTCCTCTCTGACAACGTCGACCTCATCCGCGTTACCGAATCCAGTTGCGTCTCTTCCTGCTCCCTCCCCTCCCTTCTGCGCGTGCTCATCTGGGCGGTGGTGGTCCGAAGCTCTCAACCAGCCGTACCTCCCCCTCCCGCTCCTCGCGCCCCAAATACACGTCTACCAAACCGCCCACTCGGACTTCCATACCTCACTGGGTGGCCTCGGAGATGACGACGAGGGCGAGGACGGCGCGGGGAACGTCCAGGCTGCGAGCGTGCTCGAGCTCCCAAGCAGCGGGCTGGAGGGGCTGTGGGACAGCTTGGTCTATGAGGAGGGGATCAAGGGGAAGCTGCTGGACTATATTTATACCACTCTGCTGTTTTCCGACGGTGCGCTGCTCCTTTTCTCCTCTGGGTGTTGCGGTCCCTGAAGGAAGGGCTAGGACAGCCGACGTCGACTTCAACATCATCTCCTGGAATCGGTGGGCTTCGTCTATACCACAACCTTCTCCTCAAACTTAGAGCTGACCTTTCACCCTATCCCCTTCTCCCCCACCAAAGCGTCGTCCTTCTCCACGGCCCGCCCGGAACAGGCAAGACCTCCCTTGCGCGCGCGCTCGCGCAAAAGCTTTCCGTCCGCCTCTCAGATCGGTGTGTCCCTGACATCTCCCTTCTTCCCCCTTGCCCCACCCCTCTTCTCTTCCTCTGCTTTCTCTCCCGACGCCCTTCTCACCCCTTCAAACCACCTGACGTGTGTTCGACGCCGGCGGAGGGCAGGTACACGCACGGCAAGCTGATCGAGATCAACTCGCACTCGCTCTTCTCCAAGTGGTTCTCGGAGTCGGGTAAGCTCGTACAGCGCCTGTTCGGGATGGTCAACGAGTGTGTGGACGACGAGGGCGCGTTCGTGGTCGTGCTTATCGGTACGCTCTCTCTTCTCCCTCCCTCGCTCCTTCCTCTAGCGCCTTCATCCTCTTCTAGATTGTTCATGGGAATGTTGGTGCGAAAACAGATGAAGTCGAGTCCTTGACATCTGCGCGGAAAGCGGCGATGTCGGGCTCGGAGCCATCAGATGCAATCAGGGTGCGTTGTCCTGTCTATCATCTCACAGTTCCCTCCCTCAGAAGCAGCCCTGACGACGCGGCGCCGCATCATGCAGGTGGTCAACGCCCTCCTGACGCAGCTCGACAAGCTCAAGCACCGCAAAAACGTCCTCGTCATCACCACATCCAACATCACGGGCGCGATCGGTGCGCTTGCCTCCCTCTCCCTCTTTCTCTTCCTTCTTTCCTTGTCCTCCCGGCCCGGCTGAGATGATATGTGGTGGTGGGTAAACAGATGACGCCTTCATCGACCGCGCGGACATCAAGCAGTACATCGGCCTCCCGCCCCAGCGCGCTGTATACTGGATTTTGGCGTCCTGCTTGCGCGAGCTGAGACGCGCTCGGATCGTTTCGGGCGCTGTGCGTGTCCTTTATCCTTTTCCTTCCTTCCCGCGGAGATCAGATTCTGAATACGAGCAACCACGGACGTGAGCGCAGGACGTCCTCGACTGGCCGCACGTCGAACTCCTCCAAGCAGCGGGCGGCGCACCGCCCGCAGACCCAGACGGGTCGAAGCGCCTCTCGCTGCGTCTCCATTGGCTCGCGGGGAAATGTCAAGTACGTTCCATTCCCCCATTCCCCTCGTCTTCCCTCCTCGCCTCTTCGGTAACTTGGTTGACGACGATGGCGTACGCAGGGCATGTCAGGCCGCACGCTTCGCCGCCTGCCCGTCCTCGCGCACGCGCGGTACATCGGTCTCGACGTCGACGGCGCGGGGGCGGACGCGGAGATGTGGGTAGAGGCGATGGGACGGTGTCTGGCGGATGAGGAGGTGCAGAGGGAGTTTGTGGAGAGGGGCGGCTGAGGCGGGGGGCTGCATCGCATGGCATGGCGTTTTCGTGTCACGCCTTCTGGGACTAGGCTAGAGCGGGGATGTCGGACGTGTGCGCTCTGCATTGGAAGCCGACGTTGACATCGTGTGCACTAAGTAAATCGCTGAGGATGCCGGTGAGCCACGCGAGACAGATCTGCATTCCCAGAGCGTTTATTCTGTACCGTGCCAGTCTTAGTTTCGCAAAGAATCGTTAGGAATAGGTGTTAGTCTTTGCAAGTCTCCTGAAGTTATTAAGAGACGAGAAGGCTTGGAGAAAGAAGAGCACGCTGGAGAACTCGCTTCAACTCGCGCGAGTTGGTCTGCACCGCACGCTCATCATCTCCGCTCCTCGCTCGCCCCTCTCCTCGAGCTCAAGGTCGCCCAGCGCTTCCCTTCGCTCACAAAATTATTCCAATAGACTGACATTCACTGCGACACCCCATCCCCACCCCCTACTACCCCCCCCCCCGCACTACTCCCCC